>JARKHS020006356.1:0-75713 GCA_030143305.2 Amblyomma americanum | reverse complement strand
TATCTGTTCGGCAACCATATCCTGAATTCCTCAATTTTCCCTCTTATCGCTAACTCGTTAAAGGACTTCTCCGATAGCGTCTTCCGTCCACTCCTTAAGCCTGAGCTAATTCTAGACCTTACCATTCCGTGGTCGCTACAACGCACTTTTCCGAGGACGTCCACATCCCGAACGATGCCGCGTTGAGCGCATAGCATCACGTCGATTTCATTTTAATCTCACTATTGGGGCTCTTCCAGGTCCACTTCCTGTTCTCTGGTTGGCAGAAGAAGGTATTCGTCATTCGTAAATTATTTCTATCTGCGAATTCTACTAATAACTCTCCCTTGCTATTCCTAGAACCTATCCCAAGGTCGCCTCCCGCCCGGTCGCCAGCCTGCTTCTTGCCCACCTTCGCATTGAAGTCGGCCATCAGTACAGTGTACTCTGATTTTAATTTGTTCATTGCCGATTCAACGTCTTCATGGAAACTTTCAACGGCCTCGTTATATTGGCTGGATTTAGGTGCGTAGGCCTGCACCACCTTCAGCTTGTACCTCCTATTGAGCCTAATAATGATAGCTGCCACTCTCTCGTTAATACTATAGAACTCCTATACGTTGCCAGCTATATCCTGATAAATGAGGAATCCCACACCTAGTTCTCGTCATCCGCTAATCCGCGATAGCACAGTATGTGCCCGTCTTTCAGTACTGTATACGCTTCACCTCTCCTCCTATCTTCACTGAGACCGATGACATCCCAATTACTGCCCGCTAGTTTCTCGAGCAGCACTGCTAGGTTAGCCTCACTAAATAAGGTTCTAGCGTTGAACGCTGCCACGTTCAGATTAAGGTGGCGGCCTGCCCGGAGCCAGAAATGCATAGCACCCTCCGTTGCGCCCTCCGCTGCATAATTGCTAATAGAGTCAGGGCAATCTTAGAATTTAATCAACCAAATGATTAGGCAGGTTTTCGTAAAAGGTATTCAACAATACCTCATATTCACAAAATAAATCAGGTGATAGATAAATGCGCTGATTATAACCAACTCCTATATATAGCCTTCCTTGATTACAAGAAAGCAATCGACTCTGTGGAAACCTCAGCTGTCATACAGGCATTAAGTAATCAGGGTCTAGAAGAGCCTTACGTGAAAATACTGGAGGGTATCTGTAGCAGCTGCACAGCTACCACAATCCTCCATAAAGTCAGCAATTAAATTACAATAAGGACGGGCGTCAGGCAAGGAGACACGATCTCAGCAATGATATTCACCTTCGGCTTACAGGAGGTATTCAGAGGTCTGAATTGGGAACAGTTTGGGATAACAGCCAATGGAGAATACCTAAATAATCTGCTATACGCTGATGACATTTCCTTGCTCAGTCACTCAGGAGATGAAAAGCGGTGCATGATCAATGAGTTAGACAGGCAGAGAATAACGGTGGGTCTAGAAATTACCATGCAGAAAACCAAAGTAATGTTCAACAGCCTAGCAAGGGAACAGCAGTTCACGACTCGAAGCGAGGTGCTGGAAGTGGTAAAAGAATATGTCTACTTAGGGCAGGTAGTGACAGCTGATTCGGATCATGAGAGGGAGATAACTAGAATGATAAGAATGGGGTGGAGCGCATATGGAAGGTTCTCTAAGATCATGAATAGCATTTTACCAATATCCCTCAAGAGAAAAGTGTACAACAGCTGTATCTTACCGGTACTCACGTACGGGGCAGAAACATGGAGGCTAACGAAAAGACTTCAGCTTAAGTTAAGGACAACGCAGAGAGCTATGAAGAAAAATGATAGGCGTAACGTTGAGACCGGAAGCGCGTAGAGTGGGTAAGGGAACAAACGCGGGTTAATGACATCCTAGTCGAAGTCAAGAGGATGAAATGGGTGTGGGCAGCGCATGTGGTGCGAAGGCAAGACAACCGCTGGTCCTTAAGGGCAACGGAGTGGATTCCAAGAGAAGGCAAGCGTAGCAGGAGGTGGCAGAAGGTTAGGAGGGTGGATGAGATTAGGAAGTTCGCAGGCATAGGGTGGGCGCAGCTTGCAAAGGACTGGGTTAATTGGAGAGACATGGAAAAGGCCTTTGCCCTGCAGTGGGTGTAGTCGGGCTGATGATGATGTTGATGACATGCACGACCTCAGAGCGGGGTGGGCGACGCTGAGACAGCAAAGTCCCGTCTGGAATAACTTCCTAGGTCACTTCCGTGACACAGCGCAAAACTCTGTAAGGTCCGAAGTAACGGCACATCGGTTTTTCAGACAAGCCTGGGCGGCGTACCGGGGTACATACCCAAACTTCGTCACCAGGATGGTACGTCACGTGCCGATGACAGAGGTTGTAGCGGCGCGCATCTGTGCCCTGCTGCCACTGAGCGTGAGTTCAGGCCAGTTGACGTGCTTCCTCGGTGCGTTGAGCGAACTGCTCGGAGACTGGCGTGAGCGGGTGATCATCAGTGCAGCACGGAAGCATTGCATCCAGCATTGTCTGAACGCCACGTTCGTAGATGAGACGAAATGGTGTAAGCCGGGTCGTCTCTTGGGCGGCCGTGCTGTAGTCGTACGTGACGTAAGGATCTCGTCTCAATTTTGCGCTGCGAGTCTATGTACATTGCGATCATGTCGGAGATTGTTCTGTTGATTTTCTCTGTGAGCCCGTTCGTTTGTGGGTGATAGGCAATGGTTTTGCGATGGCTTGTATGACTGAGCTAAAGCATGTCGCGCATGAGCTGTGCTGTAAACGCCGTGCCTCGTTCAGTGATTACTTGGAACGGCGCACCATGACGCAACACGATTTTCTGCATAAAAACTGGGAGATCTCAGATGACACCCCACACTGCACTGCTCTAGTTTCTGCATACCTTGTTAAGCAGTCAGTCACGATTATAACGCATTTTACTGGCCGATGACACAGGAAATGGGCCCAAAAGATTGATGCCGACTTGACCAAAAGGCGTCCGGAGTGGTTCAATAGATTGCAGCAAACTCGCGGACTTGTGAGGTGGCGCTACGACGTTGGCACTCGCGGCAGCCTCTGACGAAAAGTTGGACGGCGTCACAAGATTTGGGCCATTAATATGCCTGGCTCACTCCTGCAAGTGTTCGTGCAAAGCCCAAGTGATCGGAGGTGTGCTCATCGTGGCAAGCCAAAAAGATATCGGCGTGGAGGTCTGCCGGCACGACGACGAGGTGCGCTCGGTCAACAGGGCTGGAGTTTTTCTTTAACTAAATGCTGTTCCGGAGGCAGAAGGCAGGCAGGTACCGAGAAAACAGTCGAGGTACGTACGTAAGCAGCTCTGCCCTCCAGATAATCAATGACAGGTCGCGTATATGGGTCAGGTCGCTGTCGGGTCATTAAGTCTAAGGCGCTGATAACTCCAACAAAACCACTCTCGTCCTCCATGCTGCCAACGGCTAAACTGACGAGTGCGTGCGAGAGTGCGTCAGCGTCTGCGTGCGTCTCGCCAGATTTATTCACAATAGTGTAGTACATTTCTTGGAGACGGAAGCTCCATTGGGGCTAGGCGCCCGGATGGGTGGCGAAGATTGGCCTGTCAGCACAAAGAATGGCGGTCTGTAACCACTTTGATGGGGTGGCCGTAGAGATAAGGACGAAATTTCATTGTTGCCCGCACAACCGTGAGACATTCATTGTCCGGAGTATAATAGTTTGTTTCAGCGCTACGGAGCGTGCGGCTTGCATACGTAATGACCCTTTCCACGCAGCCTTGGTGTTGGACGAGTAGAGCGCCGAGGCCGATGTTGACGGCATCTGTGTGGACTTCGGTGTCAGCCTCTTCATCAAATTGCGCCAGAACAGGGGTTGTTTGCAGTCGTCTGCGAAGCTCGGCAAAAGCCGCCTGTTTGCTCGGCGGCCCACACGAACTGTGTATCATCGCGCGTGAGGCGGTACAGCGGTGCGGCAATCTTGGAAAATTCTGCGATGAAGTGGCGGTAGCATGCGCACCGATCCAGTAAACACTGGTCACTTTTCTTGGTTATAGGAGCGGGGAAATCAGCGACAGCTGCAGTTTTCTCGGTATCGGGCTTAACGCCATTGGCACTCACAACATGACCAAGAGACTTCAACTCTTAGTACCCAAAGTAGAACTTCTCGAGCTTGAGCGTTAAGTCGCCCGACCGGAGGGCACCTAATACTGTGCGCAGGCGTTCAAGGTGTTCGGAAAATGTTTCGGCAAACACGGTTACATAATCGAGATCAACCAAACAAGTTGGCCATTTGAGTCCAGCGAGAAGTGTTTCCATCATGCACTGGAAAGTCGCCGGCGCTGAATAGAGTCCAAAAGGCAGCACTTTAAATTCGCACAGCCCGTCGGGGGTAACGAAAGCCGTTTTTTGCGGTCCCGCTCATCGATGTTTATCTGCCTGTACCCGCTATTTAATCAATTGAGGAGAACTACTGAGCGCGATGATATCTGTCAAGCGAGTCGTCGATAGGGGGCAGCGGGTAGAGGTCTCTTTTAGTGTCGTTCAGCTTTCGATAATCAACACAGAAGCGGAAGGTCCCATAGTTTTTCTTCACCAGCACGACAGGTGATGACCCCGGGCTGTTGGAAGATTGAATGATTTCATCAGACAGCCTTTTCACCTGCGTTTGGATCGCATTACGTTCCGTCGGTGAGATACGGTACGGCTGCTGGCGGAGAGGGCGGGCATCGTTGGGAGAATGATGCGTTGCTTCAGTAGAGCCGTTAGCCGCACTTTCGACGAAGACGCGAAACAGGTAGTGTATTCGAGTAGGAGGGCGCGGAGTTTTCGCTGTTGAGTCGCCGAGAGGTCCGGACTGTTATCAAGACCATCAAGGGACGGGCACACAAGTCCAACAGCTTCAAATGCCAAACATTCAGAAATCTCCGCTAAGGAGTCGGCGAGTGCGATCGCAGTAGCACGAAAAAAATGCCGGGATTCGTTAGGGAAGTTATTCACCAGGAGCCCAGACCAGCCGCCGCGGAGATGGATGAGGCTTCGCGCTGAGCAGATGCCGTGGGTGAGCAAAAGAGACAGGTTTCCTTCTGCGACCGCTGCCCCGTCACATAGTCCGTCGCAGTAAACACACACAAAAACACTGGCGTGTGGCAGAATCCAAACACACTCGACGGAAATGCGAAGGGCAGTGCGGCATTGACTGTCCTCGGTGTAAACATCAGCTTTCTCGGTCGAAAATGTGACAGTGCGCTTTCGGAGGTCAATAATAGCCTATACTCCTGGAGAAAATCAATGCCACGGATACAGTCACGGCCGCAGTCGGGTAGAACTATGCAGCTGACAACAAATTCAGAACTGCGAATTTGGATCCTTGCCGTGCACAGGCCAAGCGGAGTTACGACATCTGCGCCAGCCGTGCGGATATTTTATTTTATTTATTTATTTTACAATACTGCCGCTCTCAGTCGAGAGCCTAGCAGAAGGGCATAAAAAATGATTTCTTGTACGCGTACAAGTTTACGTGTGAGTGACACAAATCACGAAGAAACAACATAATTCATCAAAATACAAGCGACAAGGTAATAGAAGCATACAAAAGAAAACAACGTGGTATATAATGACAACTGTGCACGACATAGTCATAAGCAAAAACGAGAAAGTTTAAAGAAGCAATTGCTTTCAATTCTATTTATTGAGAGATATGCTTGCCAGACTACGGCGTCATCACCTTTTTAAGAAGCGCCGCTGGATTTCCGGTTCAAATCGAGAAATCAGCGCCCGTGTATACCAAAGCGCTAATCTTATAGCCGTCGAGGAGTCCGGGTATATATAGAGCGAGAATCGATCTTCGAGTTCAGTAACTGCCGTCGGTGTCATTAAGTCACGGTAGGTCGCTGTTCGCGTTGTCGGGGAGTCTTGTTCGCATCGAGTGCCAGGCGCCTCGCTCCCGGAGGTCGCTGACTTTATATTTCCCGGCGTGAGCTTGGCGACCGTCGCTGCGCCGTCCAGGAAGAGCTTTGGGGCTGCTGCGAAGGTCGGCGTGGAGACGGAGATCGGGACTGCCGCTGTTAAATTGTCGCCATGTGGTGCTGGGCAACATAGTCCTCAATTTTCTGGGTTCGTCGACCTAATGGGGGGCAGATCATGTCGACGGGAAACCCCTGCAGTCCAAGGTGCCGATATGGGCACTGGCGATACAGATGACCGGGTTCACCGCAGTGAAAGCACAGACGTCGCCGATTTGAGGCACGCCACTGCAGGTCCGCCTTCCGCTGGGGTGGTCGTCGATTGTAGTTGTATGTGTCGGTGTTTGCAGAAAACAGTGAGCCGTGAATGGACGGAGGGAATGGTGCTGAAGAGGGCGCAAAGCATTGCAAGGCTTCAGCAAACGGTGGGCGATGGTACTCTGTGGGACCAGGCGTCGAATCAGTGGACGATAACGAAGGCCTAAAACACTTGGACCTCTTCGCGGACGAAGCTAGCAGCAGAGCCGGCTGTCGGCTGGGGACCACCGAAAAGCGTCTGAAGCTTTTCGCTTCACAGAGCGGATCAGGTCGCAGAGAAGATCAGGGTTAGCCCCGAAGGCAAGAATCGGCTACCGAGGGTCACTGAAGCGGCGAGTACAGGCGTGCGTAGCTTGTAAACCGCCGAAGAACAGAAGAAACGGAACTTTCTTCAGGCAGCGCTTCGGCCCAGCAATGGGAGCCTCTATCTCCGTTGTCTGCGCCAACCTCACATTAGAAGCCTTTGAGAAAGCAGCCATTTCCACGTTCCAACCGGCACCAAAGTTGTTCCTACGCTATGTGGACAACTGTTCAAGCAATATGCATCACGATGATGTGCAGCCTTTCCTACTCCATCCAGTACATTAATTTTCAGTCCACACATCCAATTGGTCACAAGTGGTCAGTTGCCAAATCGCTTTTTAATCGCGCTTTAACCATGTGCTCGAGCAAAGAACAACGCCGCCGCGAAATCTAAAAACCGAAGCAAGACTTTCACAACAATGGATAACCTCAAAAGCTAATGAAAAGCCAAGAGCGCTCCGCTCACGCCTCCCGTTCTGGCCAAGAGCAGAAAAACGCAGAAGCCAAGCGAGCGAATATTCCGTATGCTTCCGGGGTAAGCGAAGCACTTTCACGCATTTTCAAAGGCTATAACGTGCGCATTCCTCATGTGCCTACCAGCAAGTTAAAACAACAGCTGGTCCACGTAAAATATCGTCTAGATCTCTCAAGGTACCCGGGCGTGCTATGCAAGATATCGTGTCAAGTCTGTGACGCCGCTTACATTGGCGAAACCGGAAACTTCAGACCCAGTCTAGAGCGCATCAAGATGACGTCACGAACGGCCGCTTCACATCTAATGCTTTGGCGGAACAGAGCGTATCAACGGTACACACCATCGATTGGGGCGAAGCATCAGTCATTGCCACAGAGAAAAACTTATCGTGCCTTCTTTTAGAATCTTTTCATATACATAACACGAAGCATGCTACAGGACACGTGGAAATCTTCCAGAGATCCACAATCGGACATTACGCAATTTTAACCGTATTTAAGCCACCGTCATTCCATGCGGCGCTCTATGTGATCGAGGGACCCGTACGGCCCCGAAACGTCGTATTTTCTTTTCGCCAAAACTTTTGGCGAGTGTATATTTATTTCTAGAATAGCCCCGCCGCGGTGGCTCAGTGGTTAGGGCGCTAGACTACTGATCCGGAGTTCCCGGGTTCGAACCCGACAGCGGCGGCTGCGTTTTTATGGAGGAAAAACGCTAAGGCGCCCGTGTGCTGTGCGATGTCAGTGCGCGTTAAAGATCCCCAGGTGTTCGAAATTATTCCGGAGCCCTCCACTACGGACCTATTTGTTCCTCTCTTCTTTCACTCCCTCCTTTATCCCTTCCCTTACGGCGCGGTTCAGGTGTCCAACGATATATGAGACAGATACTGCGCCATTTTCTTTCCACCAAAAACCAATTATTATTATTACTCCTCCATTGAGACCTATTCTTGAAGGAAATCAGCAACAGTTCCTGGTGGACTGCGCGCGAGGCCAGCGAACAGTTGTTCTTTAACGCCGCGCATGAGGTGACGCACCTTCTTCTCTTTGGGCATAGCCGGATCAGCTCGCTGGGAGAGCCGGGTCATGTCCTCCACGTACATCGTTACAGTCTCGTTCGGCAACTGAATGCGAGACTGTAAAGCTCGTTCAGCCCGCTCTCGACAATCATTACTGGTGTTGGTCTCCAGCAGGCGTGGGCGTACCTCGTGCCATGATGTTAAGGCGTATTCTCGGTTCTAGTACCAGGTACTCGCGCCAACCTCCATGCTGAAAGAAGACGTTGAGAACTTTGGCGGCGTAGTCCCACTAGTTTAACGAGGTGACCCGTTCAAACCCTACCAGCCGGTCTTCGACGTCTTCGAGCTGACTGCCGTGGAATCGTTTGAGGAGCCACGGAATCTGTAGGGTGTAGCAGGCTGCAGCTTGCATGACAAGTAGATGTGTGTGTGCCTTGGTAACCACCAAAGACCCGTGCTCGGGAGGTAGGCCCTGGGTTCTTCGGCTAGCACGGTGCTCAGTTGTGTCGACTAGCAAAGGACCGGAGTCCAGGGTATCCGGAGGAGTATGGCACATATAAAGAGGTCTCCCCCAGCACCTCCACCAAAATATGTCATGGAAAACAGAGCAACAAAATTCACAGACAGAATACAGACTTAGTTTGGCAGCTAGCCCGAGCGATACACTTCGTCGTAGACGGCTTCCAGCGCCACCTGAGATCATCAAGTGGCAGTATAAAAATGTGGCCGCGAGCAATGCTAATAGGAAAGTGAAGTTGTAAATTCATTGTTTTGTATTATTCGATGATCAGGAGGGCTGCCTTGTGACCCGTGCAATACGTTAAAGTTCAATGTCGTGGCGTATCTCAGTCCTCTTAAGACATACGTGTCTCCGACATCGGTGTCATCAAGCGTTCGGTGAATACGCGCTGGTCCCCGCCGATGACTGTAGGCGTCTGCATTAGCTTCGTTGCCTTGCCACCGCGCCATTTATATATAATTGGTTTTTTGGGGAAAGGAAATGGCGCAGTATCTGTCTCATATATCGTTGGACACCTGAACCGCGCCGTAAGGGAAGTGATAAGAAAGGGAGTGAAAGAAGAAAGGAAGTAATAGGTGCCGTAGTGGAGGGCTCCGGAATAATTTCGACCACCTGGGGATCTTTAACGTGCACTGACATCGCACAGCACACGGGCGCCTTAGCGCTTTTCCTCCATAAAAACGCAGCCGCCGCGGGCGGGTTCGAACCCGGGGACTCCGGATCAGTAGTCGAGCGCCCTAACCACTGAGTCACTGCGGGCGCCATTTCCCCTGTTGCACTCCGCGCATCTCACTCACCATTGGTAGTCCTCGGAAAGCGTGTGAACCGTGCGTGACCTCGTCATTTCTAAAAAAAAAACTATGCTGGCGGTGGTGGTCGTAAACGTCTATTCGACTAGGTACACAGAAGGATTTGGGTTACACCGTAAGGGCCTAATCCTTAAAATTTCAAAGGGAAAGGGGGGGGGGCTATTCCGGGTCGCCCATGGCTTCCGTGGCGGCCCGGGCTTCAGCCGCCAGGACTTGTTGGGCATGGAGATCGGAGCAACCGAGAAGAGCAGCCTCCCATTTCTGTCGGGTAGGGTGAGGATGAGATGGGAAGGAAGGATTTGAGGGGAAAGCCCGCATCACGTGATAGGTGTCCGCAAACGCCTCTCCATAATGTGAGCGCTCCCCTGAGAATGCCGGCTTGAAATGCTTTAGTACTGCCGGGCACAGTACCGTGTTGGTGTATTGGCGGAGAAGGCGGCTCTCCTCTGCCTTTTTGAGGCATTTACAGGGGTTGGGGTAGTGGCCGTGCAAAATTTTGGTCTGCCAGTGCGCATTCCGCCTAAGCGGCAAAAGGCAGAAATGAAAATCGGTTCTGCAGAAAGGAAAGGCGCATTAACTCTCTCACTAGCGGTGGACGCTCTGGTCGGGCTACGAGGGAAGAGATTATGGCAGTAGGGCAAGAAGGGGGAAAAGAGTAAATTTCATAATAATGGAGGTGCCCGGTATAATTCTTATCACGTAGGGATATTAACGTTTCGTCACATGGCTCAGCACGAGGGCGTGTTTTGCAGTTCGCAGACAGGATTTTATCTCGCGTCTTCGCGCTCAGCGTCCTAACGCCATAGCCACTGACCCACCGAAGCGAGTAACGACACTGCTTACGAATAACAGTGGGGAAGGGAGGGTGAGAGCCATAAAGAAAAAAGTTGTGGAAACGGCCTCATTTATGGTTGACGCCTTAACCATGCATAAAGCGAAGGCATAGTGGGTAACAAAAACTATAGCAGCAGCAGATTATCGTTGTTGCCAAATGGTTTGTATACCACGCATTTTCTTTTCACACTTACGGTTTGGGCCACCCGCTCCACCACAGGGGCAGCGGTATACTTCGGTAATCCTCTCTCACTCTCCTCCCGCCCCCAAATGCCAACACCGTATTTACACAAACCCTTGTACCTTCCTCTTCTCCAACACCTAGTCTCGAACTCTTTCCAACTGTGGTGAGCATACAGCACCTCATAGCCATCACGCCAAACCATCATGGTCATACACTGTATACAGACACCATGGCGGCCATACGGGCGTTTCAGAATGGACATATACCCTCCACCCTTAGAGACTGACTGCGCACCGCGATAAAATGCCTACTACCTCGCACTGGCGGGCTCCAGTAGGTCCCTGGCCACGCTGGAATTGCAGGAAACGAGTTGGTCCACCGGCCAGCCCGCGACATCGTGCACCTGGCACCAGCTATACCATGGCATTTACAAGCGACACGGGAAGATAGCCTTGAAAAGAAGCGCAACATAAACACCCATTTTGACAACAACAGGGCAGCCCTCCATACACTACGTTATCCCAACCTATTGCAACCAACACCCTCACTCCGGATACTCCGCAAAATACACCTGAACACGTCATACAGACCCGCCCGGTCCTACCTACATCGTCTCCGAGCTAACCCCAGCCTGTCCTAAGTGCCCTTGACTTTACGCTAACTTAGAGCATTGTCTCCAAACATGCCCTGTCTCCATAAAATGCCCCCCCTTTACTTACCTGCCCCCGCCCTCCTGGAGTGCCTGGTTGGCATCGGTTCAATTTGAGGAATAACTGACCTCGTGGAACAAGCTCATTCCGTCCTCGACGACTAAAATCAAGTTGCTAAGTGAACTGTTGTCTCTCTTATACTCAGGGTTGGCTACGGGAATGCGCATGCAGGTATGTCCGGTGGTATCGCCCTAGCCTCATTGCTTTAAATGCATGATTACGAGGAGTATCGTAAACCAACAAGAGCACCACAATATCTGTTTGTTTTTTTTCCACAAGTATTGGGTGTACACCAGCCCCTGGAGGTGGCAGTAACGTCGGCTTGGAGTCGTGTGCATGGACTAGAGCGCAAGTAGAGGTAATTTTTTTTCAGAGATGGGCAAGATTTCTGAATGTCATAATTGATGAAAATAGCAATATCGAAATGCCCCAATGTATCAAGAAAACACTCGAAAAGCCTTGCAAATAATTTCTATCTCTAGGGTGCACATTACACTTGAAAGTTTGAAGAACCATTAATTACTGGTGACAAAATCTTTCTGCACAAAAATGGCGCCCGAAGTGCTACCCCGCTCAATTTTTCGCGAAATTATTTACTACATTGCATTGAGAACACTTTATTTCTGAGCCGAAGGATGGAAAATTTCCCCGAAATGAAGAAGTAAGTGCTAGGTGCAGCCCGCTCTCAAAAAAGCTTAGAGTTTGCTTTGTACACAATTGCGTACTTAGTGTATCAGAAGGCTAAGAAAATATCTGAATGGAACAAGGTTCCTCGTGGTCTGCGTCACAAATCAGGAGCTTTTCTTATGCATATTTTTACAAGTGTGGTGGGTATTTCGTGCTCTTCTTACATCTGCACTTTTTTTTCTTTTTTAGAAACATAAAGTCTCTATTTTTCTTCGTTTTATCCTCCCCTCTTTAGTTTGTTGCACCACGACTTGCAACAATGTATGCTGGCACCTAGAGATGCAAAATTCATGATATTTCGAAATCTAGGAAAAACAAAAAGTTTGTTTCCGAGTTCTTTTTAGAAAAATACAAAATTTTGAACAAGAATTCAAACGCACTTCATTAAACATATTTTCCCCGAGGAATGGTTGACGTACGCAAGGGCTGGTTTACTTATACGCACAAGGCGCTGTTGGAACAGGCAAGGCGGCAGGCAGCTCTACAGATAAAGACGAGGAAAAATTTAGCCCCGAGATGGCACAAGGCTTGCCAACTGCGAGGAAATGCAGTTTAGTCGCGATACGGCACCTTTATAAGAGTTAGTAGTGTGACATTATTCCCCCTCTCTTAAAGACACCGACTCGGTGCGGCAGCAATGGGAGGCAGGACTACAAGGGTAGTCGCATGTGTCTGGCGTACGGTGCAGACACGCACGAGGGGCTAGCGGGAGTGGTACGGCTTCATCCGGGCGACGTGGACAACTTCGGAGGTCGGCCGTCTAGAAGAGCGAACGGTTCCGTGGGGAAGAATTTTGTAGGTGACTTCACTGAGCTGGCGGAGAACCTCGTAGGGGACAAATTATCGGCGTAGAAGCTACTCAGAGCAGCCTCGCATGCGGATTGGGCTCCACACCCAGATCTGTTCGCCGGGCTGGTAACGCACATTTCGGTGGCAGAGGTTATAGCGCCCAGCGTCGAGAACTTGCTGGTGCCGGATGCGCTCTCGAGCTAGTTGGCGGGCGGTCTCAGCGTAACGAATTGGGCAGCACCCATAACAAAGGAGGTAGCGCTAGCTGAAAGCAGCACTGCATCCAGCATGGTTGTGGCTTCGCGACCATGCACTAAACGAAATGGAATGAAGCGTGTCTTTTCCTGCACTGCAGTAATATAGGCAAATGTGACGTAAGGGAGTATGGCGTCCTACTTCCGGTGGTCCGCGTCGACATACATGGAAATCATGTCGGCGATCGTCTTGTTGAGCCGTTCGGTGAGGCCTTTCGTTTGAGGTGGTAAGCGGTTGTCTTGCGGTGACTGGTGCGGCTCAGGCGCCTAACCTCCTGCTTAAGGGCCGAGGTGAACGCTGTTCCCCTGTCAGTTAAAACGATGGTGGATGCACCGTGACGAAGCGGCATGTTTTGGATAAAAAAGTTCGCATTTCATCAGAGGTACCAAAGGGAAGAGGTAGTTTCACAGTACCGGCTGAGGTAGTCGGTGGCGACCACGATGTAGCGGTTACCCAGCGAGGACTCCGGAAATGGGCCGAGTAAGTCCATGCCGACTTGATGGAAGGGGACCTGAGGTGGATCAATAGGCTGCAGTAGGCCGGCTGGCTTAGTAGGTGGCGTCTTGTGACGCTGGCGCTCGCGGCAAGTTCTTATGTACTGCTTCGCAACTGCAGCAACCTTGGGCCAGTAGTGCTTTTGCCCTATTCGTGCCAATGTTCGACAAAAACCCAGGTGACCAGAAGATGGGTCATCATGGCACGCCTGCAGGACTTCGTCGCGAAGAGCCGTAGGCACAACGAGTAGATAAACAGTTTCCGTCGGGCTGTAGTTTTTCTTATACAGGATGCCGTTGCGCAAACAGAATAACGACAGTCCGCGTGAGAAGATTCGTGGGGGAGACTGAGCCCTTCCTTCCAGATACTGAATGAAGGGCCGTAGTTCACTGTCGTCTCTTTGGTGTTGAATCAGAACAGACGTGGAGATGGCGCCAAGAAAAACTAAATCGTCTTCGCGGTCAGCTCGGTAGTCCTCGATAGGAGCACGAGAAAAACAGTCGGCATCACTGTGCTTCCTACCGGACTTATAAACGATGGTGGCATCAAATTCCTGAAGTCGAAGGCTGCAGCGTGCAAGCCGTCCCGAGGGTTCTTTGAGGTTCGCTAGCGAACAGAGCGAGTGGTGGTCACTGGCGACTCTGAAATGGTGGCCATACAAGTACGGGCGAAATTTGGTCACTGCCCACACAATGGCCAGGCATTCATTTTCGGTGGTGGTATAGTTTGCCCCAGATCGTGACAAGGTGCCGCTCGCGTATGCGATTACTCGTTCGAGACCATCCTGCCACTGCACAAGGACCGCGCAAAGGCCGATGTTGCTGGCGTCTGTGTGCAGTTCAGTGGCGGCCGACTCGTCGAAGTTTCCAGGAATGGGCGTACTTTGCAGACGAGTTTGAAGGTCTTCAAAAGCCTTCTTTTGCCCCAGGCCCCACAAGAACGGTTCGGAATCTTTCGTGAGGCGGGTGAGGGGCTCAGCGATCTGGGAGAAGTTCTGCACAAAACGCCGACAATAGGCACAAAGGCCGATCAAGCAACGCACGCTTCGCGTATCGGTGGGCAGAGGAAAAGCAGCCACGGCGGCTGTCGTATCGGGGTCGGGGCTAACCACTTTAGCACTCACGATGTGGCCCAGAAATTTCAACTCTTCGAAAGCGAAGTGACACTTTTCGGGCTTCAGGGAAAGACCGGCCGACCGAATTGCTTCGAACACACCGCGCAGGCGTCTCACGCGCTCTTCGAACGTATCAGAGAAGATGACAACGTCATCGAAGTGCACGAGACAGGACTGCCATTTCAGATCGGCGAGAATGGTGTCCAGCATCCGCTGGAAGGTTGCAGGAGCTGAGCACAGGCCCAAAGGGAGCACCCGGAATTCGTACAGACCGTCTGGTGTAATAAAGGCGGTCTTTTCCCGGTCGCGTTCGTGCACCTCGATTTGCAAGTAGCGTCTGCGTAAATCTAGCAATTAGAAGTACTTGGCGTGGGGCAGCCGATCCAGGAAGTCATCAATGCGCGGCAGAGGATAAACATCCTTTTTTTGACTTTGTTTATTAGGGTTCCATCTTTCTTTGCTACTAGAACAACAGGCGACGCCCACGGGCTCGTCGACGGCTGTATCACGTCGTCCTGGAGCATTTCTTGAACTTGCCGGTGAATTGCATCACGCTCCTTCGAAGAGATCTGGTAAGGCGGCTGACATGACAGTCGCTGGTTGGCGTCGACTATAATTTGGGGCTTTGTGAGCGGTGTCTGCCTAACCTTAAAGGTCGAGGCAAAGCAGTCCCAGAAAGACTAGATAACGCTTTCGAGGCCGCGTTTCTGATTAGAGGGGAGGTTCCGGTCCACGTCAGTTTTTATGGGAGTGGTCGGTGCCTCCATTGATATCGAGGCTTCGGACAAAGCATGCTGTCCCGCGAATTCGCTGAGTTTTTCGAAATACGCCATAAATATTCTGCCAGGCAAACACTGAGGTTCACAGCCAAAATTTGTCACCAAGAGTTCGGTTCGGCCATTGTTCAGCTTAACAATTCCGCGAGCAACACAGACTTGTCGACCAAGGAGCAGCGACATGTTGGTTTCAGCGATGCCACGAGTTCTGGTGATGTGTCAATCTACGGTAACAAACATGCTAGCTCTCGACGGGATTAATACGTGGTCGTCAAAGACGTGTAACTTAGTCCCGCGTGGCTCGGATCGCCGTCAACAGGGGGTTGAGTGGAGGAGGAGGAAAAAGATTTATTCAGAGCACAAAAACTGGGTAGGTTCAGTACGAGAACCCATTGGTCGTCATCATAATCCGGCCCCTCTCAACCAGCGATTTCTGGTCGAGGGGGCTGTGGCTATGAAGGGTTGCCTCCCAGCGCTCATAAGTCGGATCGGGATTGCTGTCCGAGTCTGGGTTTTCTTGACATTCCCAAACCGCGTGAAAGAGTGTGCCAACTGCTCCACAGAAGGGGCAGGACGAATCGTAGGTGTCTGGGTACCATTTACTCATTAGGTATGGATTGGGTAGAGTATTAGTTTGTAGTCGCCTGATTATGTGCTCTTCATATTTGCTTAGGGTTTTGGGAGGAAGAGGATATTTCCTTCTTGTGATCTTATAGTACTCCGTAATTTCTGCGTAGCTTAGTAAGGGTGAGCGGTTGTCAACTGTGTCAGAGAGAGGCTGCGTGCCAGATGCTCGGAGGAGGAGAGCTCGAGCAGCTGTGTTGGCCGCCTCATTACCCCTCGTTGAGAGGTGCCGTGGCGTCCAGAAGATCTGGATGTTGGAAAGATTAGACCTCTCCAAAATTTCCCAACATGGAGCGCCAACGTGGCCTCTGAGGTAATTGCGTACCGCTGCTTGTGAGTCGCACATAAGAGTTGCCTCGCTGTTCTTTGATATCGCTAGTGCGATAGCTGCTTATTCAGCCGATGTGGTATCCCCCACTTGGATAAGGCTGCTTGCAATGATATCCTCCCGGGGTGAAACTGCTGCAATTACCGCGACTCCGTTAACGGGTCCAGCCGCATCGACGTAGATCGTGTCCTCGTTTTCATCCCAGCGCTTAGAGAGGTGTCTAGCTCTTGCTAGTCTCCGTCCTCTGTTGTATACCTCATCCATGCGTTTTGGTATTGGGTGAGTCGTGATCACATCGCAGCGATAGCGTAGAGGAGAACATCCGCCTCGGGTGCAAGAGGACCGGGGTTCAAATCCTGGTGCCGCGCAATTCTCCACCGGGTTTAAAAAAAAAAATCCGCGTGTCGATGGAATTGCATAACCAGGCCTGGATTGCGGCCTGATCTCGGTAACAAGAACCGACAACGCACTCTCTCACCAGAGCCGGATTTGGCCACCCTGGTGTAGTACTTGGCCACAACCTTCTATGATCATACAAATTAACCCTCGGCCCTCAGTCCCCAGCGGCTGCAGAGCAACTGACCACGGCGGCGGTCAGACCTGTGACGCAGCGGAGGGTGCTAAGAATCTCTGGCTCCGGACAGGCCGCCATTGGAATCTGAACCTGGCAACGTTTAACGCTAGAACTTTAGCTAGTGAGGCTAGCCTAGAAGTGCTGTTTGAGGAACTAGCGGGAATTAAATGGGATGTGATAGGGCTTAGCGAAGTTAGGAGGACAGGTGAGGCGTATACAATACTAAAGGACGGACACATACTGTGCTATCGTGGGTTAGAGGATAGACGAGAACTAGGTGTGGGATTCCTCATTAATAAGGATATAGCTGGCAACGTAGAGGAGTTCTACAGTATTAACGAGAGGGTAGCAGCTATAGTAATTAGGCTGAATAGGAGGTACAAGCTGAAAGTGGTGCAGGCCTACGCACCCACATCCAGCCATGATGACCAGACCTTTGAAAGTTTCTATGAGGACGTAGAATCGCCAATGAATAAAGTAAAATCGCAGTACACTGTACTGATGGGCGACTTCAATGCGAAGGTGGGCAAGAAGCAGGCTGACGACCACGCGGTAGGTGACTATGGGATAGGCTCTAGAAATAGCAGGGGAGAGTTATTAGTCGAATTCGCGGATAGAAATAATTTACGGATCATGAATACCTTCTTCCGCAAACGAGAAAACAGGAAGTGGACCTGGAAGAGCCCCAGTGGTGAGATTAAAAATGAAATCGACTTCATACTATGCGCTAAACCTGGCATCATTCAGGATGTGGCCGTCGTCGGAAAGGTGCGTTGCAGCGACCACAGAATAGTGAGGTCTAGAATTAGCTTAGACTTGAAGAAGGAACGGAAGAAGCTAGTGAAGAAGAAGTCCATTAACGAGTTAGCCGTAAGAGGGTAAGCACAGGAGTTTAGGATAGCGCTGCAAAACAGATATTCGGCTTTAACTGAGGAAGATGATCTTGATGTTCATTCAATGCACGATAATCTGACATCAATAATTACGGAGTGCGCAGTAGAAGTAGGCGGTAGGACAGTTCGAAAGCATACCGGGAAGCTATGTCAGGTGACGAAAGATCTGATTAAGAAGCGCCAAAACATGAGGGCATCTAACCCTACCGATAGAATAGAACTAACGGAGCTATCAAAGTTAATGAATAAGCGCAAGGTAGCCGACATAAGGAAGTTTAATATGGAGAGAATCGAGCATGCTATAAAGAATGGAGGTAGCCTAAAAACAGTGAAGAGGAAACTAGGCATAGGTAAAAACCAGATGTATGCATTAAGAGACAAGCAGGACAATGTCATTAGCAATATGGATAAAATAGTTAACGTAGCCGAAGAGTTCTACACAGACCTGTACAGTAGCCAATGTAATCAGAGCGTTAATGAGAAAGACAGCAGTGCACAGCAATGCGTCATCCCACCAGTAACGAAAGATGAAGTAATGAAAGCCTTAGAAGCAATGAAAAGGGGAAAAGCAGCTGGGGAGGATCAGGTAACAGCAGATCTGTTGAAGGATGGAGGGGACATCGTGCTAGAGAAACTAGCCACCCTGTATACGCAATGCCTTATGACCTCGACTGTACCAGAAGCTTGGAAGAATGCAAACATTACCTTAATTCATAAGAAGGGAGACGCCAAGGACTTGAAAAATTACAGGCCGATCAGCTTACTATCCGTTGCCTACAAAGTATTTACGAAGGTAATCGCTAATAGAGTCAGGGCAACATTAGACTTTAATCAACCAAATGATCAGGCAGGCTTTCGTAAAGGATATTCCACAATAGATCATATTCACACTATCAATCAGGTGATAGAGAAATGCGCAGAATATAACCAACCTCTATATATAGCTTTCATTGATTACGAGAAAGCATTCGACTCAGTGGAAACCTCAGCAGTCATACAGGCATTGCGTAATCAGGGGGTAGAAGAGCCTTATGTCAAAATACTGGAGGATATATATAGCAACTGCACAGCTACTATAGTCCTCCATAAAGTCAGCAATAAAATTCCAATAAGGAAGGGCGTCAGGCAAGGAGACACGATCTCGCCAATGCTGTTCACCGCATGTTTATAGGAGGTATTTCGAGGCCTGAATTGGGAACAGTTGGGAATAAGAATAAATGGACAATACCTAAATAATCTGCGATTTGCTGATGACATTGCCTTGCTGAGTCACTCAGCAGGTGAACTGCAAATCAAGATCAATGAGTTAGACAGGCAGAGCAGATCGATGGGTCTAAAAATTAACATGCAGAAAACCAAGGTAATGTTCAACAGCCTAGCAAGGGAACAACAGTTCACAATTGGCAGCGAGAGCCTAGAAATTGTGACGGAATACGTCTACTTAGGGCAGGTAGTGACAGCTGATCCGGATCATGAGAGGGAGATAACTAGAAGGATAAGAATGGGGTGGAGCGCATATGGCAAACTCTCGCAGATCATGAGTGGCAGTTTACCAATTTCCCGTAAGAGGAAAGTGTACAACAGCATAAACTTACCGGTACTCACCTACGGGGCAGAAACGTGGAGGCTAACGAAAAGAGTTCAGCTTAAGGACAACGCAGCGAGCCATGGAAAGAAAAATGATAGGTGTAACGTTAAGAGATCGGAAGCGGGCAGAGTGGGGGGGGGGGGGGACAAACACGGGTTAATGACATCCTAGTCGAAATCAAGAGAAAGAAATGGGCTTGGGCAGGGCATGTAATGCGAAGGCAAGATAACCGCTGGTCCTTAAGGGTAACGGAGTGGATTCCAAGAGAAAGTAAGCGGAGCAGGGGGCGGCAGAAGGTTAGGTGGGCGGATGAGATTAAGAAGTTTGCAGGCAAAGGGTTGATGCAGCTGGCAAAGGATAGGGTTAATTGGAGAGACATGGGAGAGGCCTTTGCCCTGCAGTGGGTGTAGTAAGGCTGATGATGATGATGATGATGATGATGATGATGAGTCGTGATATGTGATCTCATCTGCATGGGCATGTCGATCTCGTCAGCGACTTCCCGGGGTGGACTGATTCTCAGCTTCTGTAATATTTTCCTGCTAGGCTTAGATGTTGAGAGCCTGACAATTTGATTTACACGGTGGGCCTCTATTAGTTCGTCGATGGTGTTATGGATTTCCAGCTGTAATAAGCGCTTAGTGGATGTGCATAAACGGAGTCCCAGCGCCGTCTTAACTGCCTTTCGAATAATAACATCTAGTTGGTCTTTCTCCTTTTTGCTAAGCCGTAAGTACGGGGTGGCGTATGTTAGTTTAGAGAGAATGAAAGCCTGAACTAATCTTAAGGGCTTCTCCTCTCTTAGCCCATTTATTTTCTAGATTACCCGGCGTAGCATTCTAAAGACTTGTTCGGAATAGGCTTGGAGCTGTCTGATTGTAGGGATGTTAGTGATGCCGCTGGGTATGATGGCTCCACGTATCTTGATCTCTTTCTTGATCGGAATGCTCATCCCCTGGACCATAATGGCGACCGAGGAAGTGGACGGCAAAAGCCCCGTATTCTGCTTCTTGCCACGGTCGATCAGGAGTAACTCTGATTTCTCGGGAGAGCACGTTAGCCCATGCCTCGCCGCATGCTGGCACACGACATTCGCTGCTTCCTGAAGCCGGTCTTGAAATACCCTTCATTACCGCTGCAACACCAGATCGTAATGTCGTCGGCGTATATAGCGTGCTCAATGCGTTGGATGCGGTCTAGCTTCTTTGGTAGCCCACGCATGGCCAGGTTGAAGATAACGGGAGACAAGACCGCTCCCTGCGGGGTGCCCTTGGAAGCTAGATTGAACGAAGAGGAGGTCCGATCACCAATACTTATTGACGCTTTTCTATTGGAGAGAAAGTCCCTCACGTAATTATATGTGCGGTCACCACAGTTGATGCTGTTAGCTCGTCCGGTATTCCCTGGTGGTTGACATTGTCAAATGTCCATTTTATCGATCGCAAGGATGGCCTTGACCTGACCTCTGCCGGGGTTGTCCAGAATATCCTCTCTGATACGGTGGAGAATATCCTGTGTAGAGAGCTTTTCTCTAAACCCGTACAGCGTGTCAGGGAGGATATCAGTCTTCCTCAGGAGTCGTTTCAGCCGGTCGTTCACGACCCTCTCGAACAGTTTACCCAGACACGACATCAGGGAGATCGGTCGTAAATGATCAATATCGCATGGCTCTTTGGGCTTGGGAGTAAATCGCACTAAAGCCAATTTCCAGGAGTCGGGGATCTGGCCCTTGTTCCAGCACTGGGTGTTGAAGTATTTCACTAATTTTTTTAAGGAGATGTCATCCATATTAAAGAGCATCTTGGTGTTTATCTGGTCTAATCCAGGAGCGGTGTTCTTACGCATGACGTCAAGCTCCGCCCTCAGTTCGTCAAGCGTTACGTCTTCGTCCATCTATTCATTGGGTGCACCGGTGTACGCAGGGAGAGGGTACAAGGATCCCAGATCGAGGAATTTCCATGCAAGTTCTGCAATGAGGGCTTCGTTGTCCCCTTTATAGCTGTGCAAGGTGTTACAGAGCGTGTCTGTTTGCTGTTTGCATCGCACAGCTTGAGCAAGTTTTGGTTAGCGAGGTTATGTGCGTATTGATCCGCTTCTTTGGTGAGTTCAGCAATCTTGGTCTTCAGCTTGCGATTTAACTTTTGCCTTTTCCACCTCCTTGTCAGAGATCTCCTGGCTTCCCACAGATGTAACAGGTGCGGGTCAACTGCCGGAGGTTCCTCCGTGGTGTTCGCTGTCTTAGAGTGCCTGGCGACGGTTTTCATCTGCAGCGCTGTCCATGCCTCAACATCTGTGATATCTTCGCCCGGGAGACGTGCGATTTCCTTTCTCCACTTGTCCCAGTTCACAATCTTAGCCTTGCCAAATGGTTTCCGACATTTAACTCCCTGAACAGTGCAGGAGACGATGAAGTGATCACTGCCCAGGGACTCGCCAGTGTTAAACCATGTGGCCTGCAGGCAGTTTTTCACAAGCGTGAGATATGGACAGGTGTCTCTGCTGACGCTATTATCCGCTGTGGTGGGTTGCAGGGGATCCGTTAAGATTGTGAGCCCTTCTCTGTTAGCGATCTCACGGATCCTCCTACCTTTCGGGCTGTTAATATGATATCCCCATGCTTGGTAGGGCGCATTGAAATCACCGGCTATGACGAGGGGGTCCTTACCTGCCCTCTTGATAAGATTATTAAATAGCGTGGCTATCTGACGACATGAGCCCCTGGGGCGACTGTACACGTTCAGTATGTGCAAAGTGCGTTTTCCCCTGTGTTTGGGAAGAATTTTAACGTAAGCATGTTCGATATTTTCGGCTAGCGGTTCTTGCAGCGTTGCGGTAAACGCCTTGTGAACAAGTAAGTATTCCTAGGCTATGCTCGTCTTGGAAAGTTTTGTACCCCTTTATGCAGATGACCGTATTTGCTTCTTGAAGTACTATTACAGCAGGTGGCGTCTCCGACGTGTCGATAAAAAATTGAAGGCTTGCTTTTTCTTTTTAAATCCCCGACAATTCCATTGCCAAATTATTGTTTCCTGTCCCTATGTGCCTTGGTTCTTATTCGTCCTCTTCTGGAAGGGGGTGCCTGTCGGCATATTTGGATCTCCTATTTCGGAAGTTGCACTCGTTGAGTTTACATTTGAATTCGTCTCGGACTGTGGCAATGGCGGAGTTTATGTATTTCCTAGTGTTGGCGGACTCGTTTGCGAGCTCGTTTTTGACCATCTGAATAACTTGTTGGAACGTTTTATCCTGCTCCTCTCTGTCAGCCCTCAGCTCTGCAATGACGCGCTCATAAACTGACTGAGTTTGGCCGGGCTTCGGGTGTTTTGTCGGGAGTTGTTTGTGACTGCAGCCTGACCAATTTAAGTTCAGCTCGCAACGCCTCGTTCTGTTTTTTAGCTGAATAATGTTTGCTTTCAGGTCGTTAAACTCCTTAGATATCGCGTTTCCAGGGAGGGATGGAGGCAACCCAGCATAGCCCACCTTTGCGATGTGTCTTGAGTTTTCTTGCTTCTCAGACGACGGTCCGCGTTCTCGGGTGCGTGGCGTCAACTGTGCCGGTGGATCCGCCTTAGGTGCAAAGGAGACCGACCTGGTGGTCCCCTGCTCTTTATGATGTCTTGACTCTTCCGTTCCGGATCAGCCTGACGAGCTGCGACGTTGACTAGACTTAGATCTTGACCTGGACCTGGACGTAGAATTGGAGGCCGCTCTTCTGGATTCATTCTTCTCGAACTTCTCTTTTCGGCTGATGCGTACAGCTGCCGCGTAGCTCTCGCTGGTGCCACTGGTTGTCGGTTTCTCTTCCTGATCACCGAAATGTGGATGTTTCCTAGGCTTATTGATGGGATCCAGAAACTTTGCTTTCAATTGCCTTGAGTTGGTGTGGAGATTCCCCTGGCACGCCGCACAAGTTGGGGTGCAATCGTGAGTTTCCCCGGGATTCAGCTTGCCGCACGAGCCACATTTCGATTCAGCTGGGCTGGGGCAGACGTGCGGTCTATGCTCTTCCCTGCCGCACAGTACGCAAAACGGTCTAGTTTTCCTATAAAGAATACATTTGTGTTCGATCCACCCGTACGTAACAAAGAAAGGGACTTTGTATCCACTGAACAGTATCACCGCAGTGTTGGATCTGCCGAGCCTTCGGACGCCTAATATTTCTTGGGTTTCCGAGGAAAAGTCTTTCTCTAGGTCTCTGTCTGATGCGTTGGGGTCAATCCCGTGCACCACCCCTTTGCATGAGTCTTGCGGTGTTCTCACGTAGGCATTGAGGTGGTACTTTTTCCCGTCTAGGTTGATGTGATCGATCTTCGCAAGTACTGTGGCGTCTTCGACATGGGAAGTTGCCGCGATGATGATGTTTTGCTCTTCAATAACTCTGATGTAAGGTTTGGCGCGTAGCGTCTTGCCACGTAACGCGTTTTCGAACGCGACGTTAAGTGGGTGTACACTCCCACCCCACATTTTTAGGTCCAGACGGTCTTTCGGCTTGATAATCACTTTAAATTCATACTTGTCGAGGTCAGGCAGTCTCGGGGGCCTTTTGCGGCTCGTGGGATCCGCTGCTAGCGACTTCGGGTCATCTTCGTATGCCTTCGGAGCCGAGTGCCCTTGTGCACGCTGTCCTGCCCTGAGGTATTTCGTCTTCCATCCAGGTTCTGGCTGTGAATTATCAAATTTCGCCTCGCCTTGTGGGTTGAGTGGAAAATGACACGAGCAGCTCCTGAAGGTTGATGACAGCACCGTACTCCTGAAGGAAATCCAAACCGAGTATCAGGACTTTGGAGCACTCGGGCAGCACAGCAAAGCAACAAGGGAAAGTAGCACCGCGGATCTGCATTCCTGAAGTGCAGACGCCAATTGGCGTCACCACATGACCGCCGGCAGTGCAGATCTGTGGTCGAGACCAAGGGTTCAGAACCTCTCTGAGGGCCGTGGCTAACCGACTGCTCATTACAGAAAAATCAGCGCTGGTATTCACAAGTGCGGTCACATCGCGATTATCAGTGATTACTGGGATTTCGGCAGACACCGGTCGGTCACAGCACTCCGTTGTCGTTGAGGTCGTTGGGTGAGGTCGTCGTCGGTCGGATCGTAGCCGCGGACCGTAGGGTGGAGGCTCTTGACTTGATCCAATAGCGGCGGCCCTACCCCCGAGGGACGCCGTCTTCAGTTTTCTCGATGTAGGAACGCGCCTATGAACTGGCTAGAAGACGGGCGGCTTGGCGAAGAAAACCGCCTTGGGGATGGCGACCGGGACTGGCGTTGCTGCGAGGTCGTTGGCTGCACGTTATCGGACAGATACTGCTCGATGTCCCGTGGCCGTTCTCCGTAGCGTGGTCGAGGTGCTTCAGGGGGAAACCCCCTTAAACCCATTCTGCGGTAGGGGCAGTGGCGGAGGATATGGCCGGGCTCCCCGCAGTGGTAGCAGAGCGGTCTATTGTTTGGTGTACGCAAAACGCGCGCTTTGCTCATGGTGGACCGAGGCTCCTGCGGTACGACGGGTACAGCGGCAGTTGGGTACCGCAGTGAAGGCACAGGAGTGATGGGGGAAAAGTCTTGTCTAACTGGCCCAGGACGGCTTTGTAGTGCGTGACTGTAAGTCATCACATAAGGCGCCGACTGCGGAGCTGATGGCAACGCTCTCGTTCGGCTGTTGCGACCTCGATTGCAAGGCGATTTCAGCCTTCTTCTTTCGTTCGCTGGTGTTGAACATGTTCAAAAGCTCTCGACGAAAGATCTCCCAGTTAGTGAAGGAAGCTTCGTGGTTCTCATCCCACGTCTTGGACGAATCCTGTATTGCGAAGCACACGTTCCGTAATTTGCGCTCGCCATCCCACTCGTTGAAACCCGCCACTCGGTCAAAGTTGGCCAACCAGTCTTCGACGTCCTCAAACCTCTCACCATGGAATGATGGGGGCGACCGAGGCGTGTGAAGGACGAACGGCGGGCATTCCCGGGATGCTGATTTGTCTGGCTAGCCATAGCAGACGTCATGGCTCTTACTGATCTTGAGAGCTGGCCGAACTCTGGTTGTAGGCCTCTCAGGTGGTGGCTCGCCTTGTGGACTAATGTTGCAGCCACGCGTTGAGAACTGACGTCAAGAGTGTCCTCGAGGTCAGCGTACATGGACTGCTACCCAGCGGCTTCACCAAATAAGTCACCGAGGAACAGTTGACGTACGCAGGGCTGGTTTACTTGTACGCGCAAGACGCTGTTGGAACGCGCAACGCGCAGGCAGCTCGAGAGATGAAGACGAGGAAAACACCTAGCCCCGAGATGGCTCAAGACTTGCCAACTGCCAGGTAATACAGTTTAGCCGCAATACGATGCCACTATAGGAGCTAGTAGCGTGGCAATATTTACTTTGTAACTCAGAAATAAGATAAGAATTATATTTCTGAACAGAAGCAAAGACGTTGCAAACCCTTTTCACGAAAATATGGTGATATATTGCTTATATATCGGAAGGGAAATATAAATCGGAAGGGAAAAAGCAGCTGGGGAGGATCAGGTAACAGCAGATCTGTTGAAGGATGGAGGGGAGATCGTGATAGAAAAACTAGCCACCCTGCATACGCAATGCCTTATGGCCTCGACCGTACCGGAAGCTTGGAAGAATGCAAACATTATCTTAATTCATAGGGAACGAGACGCCAAGGACTTGAAAAATTATAGACCGATCACCTTACTATCCGTTGCCTGCAAAGTATTTACTAAGGTAATAGCTAATAGTCAGGGCAACCTTAGGCTTTAATCAACCAAATGATCACGCAGGCTTTTGTAAAGGATATTCCACAATATATTCACACTATCAATCAAATGATAGAGAATTGCGCAGAATATAACCAATCTCTCTATATAGCCTTCATTGATTACGAGAAAGCATTCGACTCAGTGGAAACCTCAGCAGTCATACACACATTGCGTAATCAGGGGGTTGAAGAGCCTTATGTCAAAATAATGATATATATATATATATATATATATATATATATATATATATATATATATATATATATATATAGCAACTGCAAAGCAACTATAGTCCTCGATAAAGTCAGCAATAAAATTCTAATAAGGAAGGGCGTCAGGCAAGGAAGCACGATCTCGCCAATGCTATTCACCGCCTGTTTACAGGAGGTATTCCGAGGCATGAATTGGGAACAGCTGGGAATAAGAGTAAATGCAGAATACCTAAATAATCTGCGCTTCGCTGATGACATTGCCTTGATGAATCACTCAGGATGGTTTGGTTTGGTTTATGGGGGTTTAACGTCCCAAAGCGACTCCGTCTATGAGGGACGCCATAGTGAAGGTCTCCGGAAATTTCTACCGCCTGCGGTTCGTTAACGTGCACTGACATCGCACAGTACACGGGCCTCTAGAATTTCGCCTCCATCTAAATTCTTCCGCCGCGGCCGGGATCGAACCCGCGTCTTTCGGGCCGGCAGCCGAGCGCCATAAACACTCGGCCACCGCGGCGGCCAAATCACTCAGGAGGTGAACTGCAAATCATGATCAATGAGTTAGACAGGCAGAGCCGAAATCTGGGTCTAAAAATTAACCTGCAGAAAACCAAAGTAAGGTTCAACAGGCTAGCAAGAAAACAGTCGTTCACAAGTTCACAATTGGCAGCGAGGGCCTGGAAGTGTAAAGGAATACGTCTACTTAGAGCAGGTAGTGGACAGCTGATCCGGATCATGAGAGGGAATTAACTAGAAGGATAAGAATAGGGTGGAGCGCACATGGCAGGTTCTCTCAGGCCATGAATGGCAGTTTACCAATTTCCCTCAAGAGAAAATTATACAACATCTGTATCTTACCGGTACTCACCTACGGGGCAGAAACGAGTAGGCTAACGAAAAGGGTTCAGCTTAACATAAGGACAACGCAGCGAGCCATAGAAAGAAAAGTGATAGGTGTGACGTTAAGAGACCGGAAGCGGGCAGAGTGGGTGAGGGAACAAACGCGCGTTAATGACATCGTAGTAGAAGTCATGAGAAAGAAATGGGCTTGGGCAGGGCATTTAATGCAAAGGCGAGATAACCGCTGGTCCTTAAGCGTTCCGGAGTGGGTTTCAAGAGAAAGCAAGCGCAGCAGGGGGCGGCAGAAAGTTAGGTGGGCGGTTGAGATTACGAAGTTTGCAGGGAAAAGGTGGATGCAGCTGGCAAAGGACAGGGTTAATTGGAGAGACATGGGATAGGTCCTTGCCCTGCAGTGGGTGTAGTCAGGCTGATGAGGATGATGATGTAGATGTCCGCCGACAATGCTTCTACTTTGAAGAAAAATGAAGCTTTTCAGCTCAAAAAATCTCTTCTTAAAATTGTTAGCGGGCTTCCTTGAAGTGCAAGGCATTCAAGCGTGCGAAAGCCAATACATGAGTAAGTTAAAGATAGGGGCAATAAATAATAAAAATAAAAACGCAAGCAACTAAACCTAGGTTAACTGACTTCACACCTTTTTGACTTCCTGAAGAGAAGACGAAATAGCAACTCGTTAAAAAGAGCACATAGAAGACACGAACGCATTGTCCGCGCTATGTGTAAAATGACGTTACACGGACTGCTTGTGAATTCAATAATTCTCTGAAAGATTAGGTGCACTTTTCTCAGTGCAATGTCCGTCGTTTAGAACCGAAAATATATGCTTGAGGAAAATATATGCCAGCTAACACCATTTCACAGTCACAGTATACTGCTGCTTTAAAACAGCGGGTGAAGGCAGCAGGCTGCATTTCTGCTTCTTCAGATGGTGCACAGCCGCCCGCAAACGTAACCCGAATGCCTGGGTTTAACTGACGCGAGAGCAGCAAAACGTTCACCTCTGTGCCCGGTACACGCTGCCCTCAGAGTTTCCGGGAGCTGACGATAGAGTGTGCCGTGATGTTTTTATTGTTTTTCCAGCGCATTAGCACTAGAACTCCCATGCAAATGAAAACCTGGCTTGCGACTCACGGTGTACAGCCAGAGTGAAAGCAGAAAAAAAATTTTGAATTTAAATGACCTCGAGCTCGATTAGATACCGCGACCACGTGAACAGATGCCGTATATACTCGTATATAAGGCGGCAACTCGCTGAACGCTTCCTCGGCGTACGTGCGAAGCGTCTGCGCACCCAGCATCTTGCCACGACGGACGTCGAAAAGGGGCGTGCATCTTCATTCTCCTCGTGCTGACTATATTCTCCTCTCGAACTGAAAGAATTGCAAACTGTGGACAAAATACGTTTGAGGAGCTGAAAATATTAAAAAAAACTTGCCGGAACCTGAAAGAGCTTCTAGCCATAAAGAAAAGAGTCCCTGAGAGCCCCGCGATCGTCCGATTGTTGTAAACCGCAACTCGCTTCCGATGCGCGCGCGAGCGCCTGCGCATGCGCCGGTATCTGACGTGCACAGATGTCCGCGCCCCGCTCGTGCCTGCTCGCGCGCCGCACCTCGCGCGCAGCACCTCGCGCATGCGCAGACAGGCTTCCAGCGTACACCCCTGCGCGTAGACGCTCCGCCCGTACGCCTAGAAAGAGTTCATCGAGTAAACGCGTAAGCAGCACTTTTTTTCGTCAAATTTTCTCAGGTGCATATTACACACGAATCAGGCCTAAAGCTACACATTAACACACTGGTGCCAATGAGACTACCGTGTGAGATAATTAAAAAGCTGCCTAGAGTTACGAGCACTTAATTTCACCATTCATCGCGGTTTCGCGCTAATCGCCGCCGGTCGAGCTCAGCTCATCGCCCCCTCACCGCTGTCGGACGAGCTCGCCTCATTGGCGTGCTCCCAAAGCTGGTCGCCCTCTGTGCCGTCCATGGCGTTTGAAAGCCCTGTGAGTCTAAAACTCTTTGAGGTGGTGTCCGCTGACAGCGAGCTCCACGCGCACAGAATGCAAGCGCACACTTGTTTTAGGGACGCTTGCGTCGGCCGCCGTGTCAGAGTTGTTCCGTGGTTGCCCGCGGCCATCCACTCGGTCTAGCACCACCGAAATTCAGCCTTGAATGTCCGGTTAACTCAAACATCTAGCGGCTGTAGCACGCTTGTCAGGCCACCGGAATTACTGCAAAGTCCATTCGGCTCTCCGCGAGCCGAGTCTTCGCTAGGTCTGTTAGGTGCCCTCTATAGCTGTCGAGCACAATAAGGGCTCTGCGGCGCAGAAGACCTCCTGGTCTTTTGTGCCACACTATTTTCAGCCAGTATACGACCAATTCGTTGGACATCCAACATTTTTCGCACCCGGACTACGACACCCAGGGAAAACTTCTCTCTTGGCAAGGTTTTTCTCTTAAAGACGATGTAGAGGGGAAGCTTCCTTCCATCAGCGGTGATGCAAGTCATCACTGCGCTTCTTTGCCGTTCGGCGCCAGTAGTGTGCATGGAGACAACTTTCGCTCCTTTGGCTTCCGCCGTGCATTATTTAGGGGCATCGAACCAGACAGGGGTCTGATCAGCATTGCCTATCTGTGAGAGGTCGTACTCATGTTCCCTCTGAAATGCGTTGACAAAGTGATGAAACTTAATTATTTGGTCCTCCATAAAAAATCAAATTATATAAAATCATTCACCTTGGTTGCACTGTCGAGTACGTACTGTTCGCTGCACTGAGTGCAAAGAGTTTGTTAACCCATGAACTCTCAGGCACACCGACTCCTCCTGCTCACACACTTTCTGATCACCAAGCACTTCTGTTTCCGATGGCAAAATATTGGTCATGGTTTGTTTACTGACTACCTGGTTGCTACCTGGTGACTACCTCGTGACTACCTGGTGCACCTGGTCCTCTTTGCATAAAATGAATAAAGCTGCTCAAAAATAAATGAACAGGGCCGCCTGCTTACATTACAACCTTTTAACCTCATAGATGATTTTCTACATCCCAAACACTAAGTTTAAGCAGGGCACACTGCAAGAAGAAAGACGCTATGCTTGGTTTTGAGACGTGCTTGGCGGGCAGAAACAGAACTTGGCTGTGGTGCAAAACGTGGAATCTGTGAATGTAAGCGGGCACAGCAGTTTCAGCCGATCAAAGCAGTGACGAAAATGCGTTCAAATTATATATGGTCTCAGCCTCAACCAGTCGACAGTCGCGTCGATACTGCAGGACTCTAGGAAACAACTCCACGTCGTCATTGCAAAGCCAACCATAATGCTACAATGTGTAGCGCATTACAAAGATAATCAGTTTTGTTGCTGTTGTTTGGGAAAACGTGCATGAATAGTACTGTCGTGATAATGAAACAGATGTGACCGGATAAGTGTCCCAGGAATATCAGCTGATCACTGAGGAAGGTGCAGTTATCAGTCTATGATAGAGCAAACAAATTTACGCACATTGAAAATGCAACGAGGACTAAGAAAATCTGGGCAGCCTAGTACAATTCCAACACATAAGTTCCTGCAGGCCAACCAGCACTGTCATTCAGCAGGCAGTCACCGGCAAATGAAGGTAGCAGGCGAGCACGCAAATGTGCATGGATGACATCTTCTGAAGGCTTCAAGAATGCCTCATCAAATGGGGGCAGCAGATAGCAGGGAGCACTGGTGAACAACTGCTCGACACTGAAAAAATCGAGTTGCGAGGAAAAACGCTAAGGCGCCCGTGTGCTGTGCGATGTCAGTGCACGTTAAAGATCCCCAGGTGGTCGAAATTATTCCGGAGCCCTCCACTACGGCACCTATTCCTTTCTTCTTTCACCCCCTCCCTTTCCCTTCCATTACGGCGCGGTTCAGGTGTCCAACGATATGGAGGGAAGGACATGTGAAAGATAACGACGCATGTGCACCCTCATATTAGTTCGCCGACCGCTAGCGAGGTCGCGGCACCGAGAGTTGCGTGTTGCAGGCTCTCATCGTCCAAGTGATATTAAGAAACTGCGCAGCATATTTGCATCAAAAAAGTAATATGGATATAAAGCAAGTTTATTAGCTAGAAGAAAAATCTATAATTTACTTAGGACGCTTTCATGTTTCTCATTTTCAAGAAATTGCGTACCTTGAAAAGGTTTGGCAGTCCCCTCAAATTAGCGTTCTGATTTCAACTTCAGTGTGCAATCATTTCAGTTAGTTACCACAATCGGTGGGGCATTAAGCTTAAGTTCGAAAAGTTTTTTTATTGCGTGGGTGCCTGAATAGTGCACATTATTGGTGCACTTAATGTAACTCATTTAGTTTCGTCATATGTCATATAACATATGTAGCCGCCTTTCACTACTGGTCCAAGGCGCAGAAGAACAAAACAGACGTGATTATACATAGAGCATGCAAGACGGCGCTCGGGCTGCGAGACTCGACCAGCACAGAGCTGCTGCAACAACTGGGAATCCATAACACACATAACGAACATTCAGAGGCTCAGCACATATCGAAACTAGAAACACTGGCTACCAGCGAAGTTTGATGACACATACTCGAGCGGCTTGGCATCGGCTACCACCGCCAACATGGCGACAAGGAAAAGGTCCTGCGGGACGTCAGGGACGACATCCAAGTCGCCCCAGTCCCGCGTAACGTACATGCGGCGTATAATCAAGGCTGATGACAGGCCAGAGCCGCGGCCCTGCTTTCAGCCGACGGAAAAGCGAGGGAAGTGCGCTGCGTAGACGCTGCCGACTATCAGGATGATTGATGATACGACGTTGCGGTCGTCGACACTGCCGAAACGCTTACCCACTCCAGCAGTGTATAGTCCCCACACGCTGAAGTGGCCGAGAAAATAGCCATCGCACTCGCCATGTCTCATCACGATTCGGGGTCGCGGTTAGCGGATGGCGCACAGCCGTAAAGGATTACGCCAAGGGGCCCAATAATAAAGAACTTGAAACGCTCGCCGGACAACAAGGTCGAGCCAGTTTGGTTCCCCGCACACATGGGGGACCTCTCTCCTCACCTCAACAACCTAAACGAGGTCGCTGACTTCGTCACACGAGGGCTCGCAAACCGTGCCGGAGAGAGCCATGGTGAAGAGGGGGCGACAGACCGGCTGACGAACTTCAATGAATTAAACAAAGCCTTCTACCTGGCGCGCCGGGCCTTTCCTCCGCCTAGCAACAAATTATGCAGAGTTCAGGCAGTCGCCTGGAGGCGATTACAAACAAACACGTACCCGAACCCGCTGCAATACAACAGTATATGCTCCGAAATAACACCAACACTTGCAATCTCTGCAAGACAGACGCTGCCACACATAAACACATACTCTGGGAGTGTAAGGCACACCTAACCGGTTTTAATCCCAAAACCCACACGTCGAGGTGGTCCACCGCTCTGCGCAGCTCCAACCTCAACGACCAACTCTGGGCCGTCCAGCAGACCCTCTTCGCGGCGAAGAGACAAGATCTCGAAGTCTCCACATGGGAGACCTAGGCCCGGTCGCGCTAAACCTTTCCGGACACTCAATAAAGGTATTACTCTCTCAACGAACGAATTGTTGTGGCAGATATCTTGGTATAGATTTGGAGGAGTTGAGGTTAGGGTTCTCGTATATATTCGTTTGGGGTAAGTGTATTCATCGAGCTGTGGTAAAAAAGGTTCCATTATGTAAGAAATTAATGGAACACGGGCATAATTTCCAAACGAAGAATAATTTTGGTCGAATGGTTCGAAAGAAGCACTATGGCCAATTAATATTTTAGGTGTTCGTCATATTCAGTTCAAATTATGAGCCAAACCTAAAGGCAATGTTCGTGCAAAATGTATCTAAGGTGGAATAAAAGCATATACTTCACTTCTGTACATAGAAACTAGAATGTCTGACTTTATTGACAGTTACTTGAAACAGACAAATATATTTAGCCATGACTGCCTTGAGAACTAGGCTTAAAACCCTGTTAGTGTAATAAATCGGATTGTTAAAAATTCCGCCCCTACTTTAAGATTGGTGACACCCTGAGGAGATAATAGACAAGAATGTTTAGTATTGATTGTCGCAGGCAAAGCAAGTATTTTACAGAACGGCTGAAACACGCTACAGTAGAGGCATGAACTGAATTTTTGAGAGAAATACAAAATATCTCACTAATTTTCTTTTAGGATCATAGCGCAGCAAATATTCTCTGACCGCGATGTCAGAAGCCGACCATGAGCTGAATTCCACGACACCCCCCCCCCCCCCCCCTTATTAATCAGCGTGCATTGACAATGCACAACACAAGAATGGTTTTACTTTCGTCTCCATCGAACTCAGGTCGCCGCTGCCACAAAAAGGCCAGTTCAAGTTTTGCTCAAACGCTAAGTCTGATTACGGTCCTGAACCGATTCCCACGAATATTTGCCGTGAGTGGATTGGGCGCACCCAGATATCTGCCGTTCTGTCCAGCCCATCGTCATGTTCTGCTGCTTGTCGCAGTGCCCACTTCTAGTTCGCAATCAGGCTGATCTCTCGGTGTCCACTGGTCATGCCATGGACTATAAAAAAAGACAACCGGGCTGGGGCGCGGGATGAAGCGTCCGCGCTAAGCTTGCAGCAAATAAATTATTCCATCACCATCCGTCATGTCGTTATTTCTCCGTCGGCTTGTCATCACGCAACGATTATTAAGTGCAAAATAAATAAAAAGAACTGATTCAATATTTGCAAGACGATCTCGATAACTCAGTTCTCTCGTAGTCTTTCTGGTGGGGCAAAAGAATTGGTCTTCCTCGAATAGTGCGAAGTTCCCTCAAAATCCTCCTGACGTTTGGCTCCTTGCGTTTGCATTTTCATTTCATTTTCAATCAACATACGCAAGATTTATTAAGAATGCATGTAATTTTAAACCAGTTACTCCCTTGTTATTCCTGCTCAACTGTGCGATCAACGCCGAGGATAATATTCATCTTTGGGGTGGTAGCCTTCCACCCAATCAAAAGTCACTTATGCAGCTGTCTTTGTATTATGTTAAGGATGTGAAGTTAGATGAATTGGCTAAACTCGGCCTGTCCATAACAACGGTAGGCAAGACAGAAAAGGAAAAATAAGTGAATATAATGCGGCTCTAATTGTCTCCAGCTTTTTTTACTTGCAGCTATTTTTTGCGCTGTTCCGACAATGCCCTGCAGTACATTGAACCCAGGTCGAAAAAGCAATCCAAACTCTGTAGTTCCATATGCAAAAATAGGCTTCTCGTCTAGCATCTTCTAATTTCCCAGATAAAAAAAATTGCCTTCTGTTCTTCTGATACCGTGGATATACATTCACGCCTTGCTACCATGAAGCTTCACGAGTTTAGATCCAGGCGGTTTTCTCGAATACTTCCACGGTGGTGTGTCAGCCACGGTGGATGTCGGTAATTTCGAGAATGGGGCCACTTTCTGCATAGATAAAAAAATATACTCATTACTTCAATGATAACGCAGTCTTCTGTTAAGGTTAATGGCGACTCCTTAGCCGTCGAGATGGCAGTTAATTTTAAGTTTTAAAAACAAAAAAGCAGTGCTCTTAAAGCCTACAGCCCGAAGAGTAATCCTGCTTTCTATGCACAGAAGCGAAACAGCGCGTCAGACATAGCAAGAGTTCCTGTGCAAACGTGACAACACCTGGTGGCACGAACAATGCTCACGGCGCCAAAATCGAAGCCTCATCGCTGCTCTACCAGGGCATGCACTTTTTTTTTTTACTTCATCGCTCTAAAGCTTTCGGCCGCTCAGTTCGCGACAACTGCCTTTTTTTTCCTGTGCCAACGAACAATCGAAAGAACTTGCATGCCGTAGTATGACAGCGCAGGGAAATATACCGCCATCGTAGGCACTGCCGTCATAAGCACTGCAACAGGTCACGGATGCGTCACCACTGGACGATGCATTTCCACTGGGCCTGCTGCGTAGCTCATGTGCTTTTTTTTCAGTTCTGTGCAGAAGAAAGCAATCAATTTTTTCGAGGTGCTGTTCTCAAAAAGCTATTTTGTTTCGTTCTTTCAAAAAACTTTTCATCACCCTCTCCGTGGCCACCAACTTACCAAAAGCAATAGCCATCATACAGTGTTAATAAAAGGCCATTTCGCGACCTAATCGCAATTTTGTCTAGGAATTTCTAAACTGTTTCCTGGAGCTCCCGGTATTGTTTTCTTTTCGAGAAAACATAATCGGAAAGCCATTGTGTATTTTAGGTGAACTCTATTTCATTTTTCTCGGAAGATGACTTATTCTGACGCACCGCATGCAGTCATAAGGCCGCCTACAATGCTTGTTTGACTCTGTGGCGCACATTTTCCTCCCAGGCAAGCTTGATAAATGAGCAAAACTCACATGCTCCCGGATCTGAGAAGAAACAAAAGGTCAACAACCAAGCGGCAGACAAATGCGTCTGGTTTTTATTGTGACTTTTCTTATACAAGCAGAAAGGGCTTCTCCCGAGGCCTTCAGTGTTCTCTCGAAGCGGCAATCTCATCTGTAAGATTCGTAAGAAAGAGGCAAATCGCTGCTGCAGTTCACTTCGGAAATAATGTTAAAACGTGGGGTGCCACTGCACGCTTTCAGAAGTATAAATGCAATTTCTAATCACGGTATTCTGTGTGAATTATTAAATTACTATTTTGGAACCAAAATAAAAAACGATACTTTGTGAATATATTGTTTTGCCTGTCCAATTTCTAACTGTTTTAGATGATTGCAATACTATCAGAAGCCGACAACATCAATCGGAAGTTCTGGTATGAAACGCGGACATCACCGCTAGTTAAGTTGCAAAATGAGGCATGCGGAAAAAATGTACTATATACATACATACTGCATACAGCTTCCAGAATTATCTACCACCCCGTCCCTCATGAAGCGCCACTGACTACCCACCACCAACCTCCACTACCCACTCTCATCCCCACGCCATCTTCACCCTCCAGGAACCTCCCTCCTCTCCACATTTACCCTCTACCTTCCACCCACCTTCTTACTTCAGCTGCACATTGCAGTAGCGCCAGCGTTAAGCACATTCAAAACATTGGTAGCGCTACTCACATGAACCCTGCTGCTAACGCCGCTTCGCCGCGTTGATTCGAATGACCTCCCCTTAACGTTCTTTTCTTAGAGCTTTACCTTCTAGGCACTCTTTCGGTTTCGATGTGTTCCGCAGTATAGTGTGGTGGCTCAGAAGCCTTACCATCTGTGATGTGGTGGCTGGGGCAATCATATAGCCGCATTCTAAGCCAAGAGCCTTTTTGGCTAGGCCGTTTGCTTTCTTTCTTTATTTTTTTTTTGGGGGGGGGGGGTATGGGTCACTAATTGTTCCCGTTTCTCCTCAGACTAAGCCGCAAATCAGCTTTGGTACGCAGCGTTGGTTCACCTGAGATACAGGGCTGGTCAATAAACGGCTGTGGTTTAGCTCTGGTTATACCTGGAGTGGCGCAATAGCTACAGCTGGCCGAGTGTAACTAGAGTCGATTTGCAAAGTCAGTTTCGCTTGCCGTTCCTTCTTCATCTTCGTCCTAATTGACACGGCGCATGGGCACAGCTGTTGCAGCTCGGCTCCGCCGGCGGCAGCAACTGCTCCGCACCACATGACCAACCACGTGACCAGGGGGGGGGGGGTGGCCACGGTTGCCACGCTGAAGGCTCGAAGAGGTGCCATAGTGTAGTTATCGCTACAAAGACCCCCTGTCCGCAGGGTTTGTTGTTGAGCAGTACGCCGGGCACTTACTGCACCTATGAGGCTCCTTATTTTCTCAAGGATGGCACCGTATTTCATCTCACCGTACAAATTTGAAGCTTCAAGATGGCCGCAGAATTCCCTCCACATGGCTCGAAAGAACACCTTGTAGCCTGGAGACTGATGATAATTGCTGTACAATACATTCCCTTGGAGTGACACGGTTTACCTTGGACCGGTGTTGCCTGGTGCTCATATAGCGGACTCTGGGTCGTGATAGGGGCGGGGATGTGATTCCCCTCATCATATCGACCCTTTCCATGACTTCCAAGTGCCACGTGATCTCAAAATTTCTGACTGTGCTGATAACAATCATATTGGCATAGATGTCGAGGAAACTAACAACTCATTTCCCAAAACTGACCAATCCATTATTTCAGTGCGCCCAGCGTGGATCTTTCGCGAATTCCTCTAAAATTGCAGTAAGGTTTGGATCATAACACTTGGTTCCTCCTGGTTGATCTTGTGAACGTTGACGCAGCCTGGCCTTTGGATTGCCTGCCGCGAAAGCCGTTTACACTTTATTGAGACATTATTGAGGGGGAGATGACTTATCTCCTCCTTGCGCTCAAGGTTACGGGTGCATTTTTTCAGCTTGACTTTGTGTGACTATTATTCACTCTCTATTTTTATCATCCTCATTTGAAGCAACCTGCCTTACACATTAGCATGAAACACACTCTATACAGGAAGGCCTCTTAGTGCCTAAAGCTAGGCTAGTGGTTGCTTTGAATAGTAGGAGACATAGCACCATCAAAAAAGACAAGTACTCTAGACAAGCAGGACGACACACAAGCTGAACTTAATTCATTTCTTTTCGCATGACACAGGTTGTCTCATTTGTAAGGTTGATAAATTTTGTGGAAGGGCTTGCGCGTAAAAAGTGCGCAGTGAGAAAAATGAGCAAGAGCCCTGTGTGTTCCAAAGCATTCCACGTAAGGCCGACAGCTATGTATAAAGATCCCGCGGACATTCGGCAGAATAATCGCAGAGAGTAGAGCATTTTAATGCGCATTCGATCGGAATGGAATCATTACAAAATGCGTCTGCAGCGATCACAGAATTAAAAGTGCGGCGGCACTATTCTGAGGCAATATTTGTTACTAGCCAAATACTCGAATAAGTGGAGTCAAAGTGCTGGTCTTGACCGGTGGCAGTCCTATATACACAGAGCGGCTGTCCGTGTCGAAAAAGATACGTGTGCCCTTCGTTTGCACCTTGACAACGCAGCAGATTGTTATAGCCAAAGCGATCCTCTATTTTATGGTCTACCGGATGTCGCTAAGCAATGGGACGAAAAAAAATTTGCCGATCATTACGCTTCTTGGTAATGCGATTTTTGAGCGAAGCTGCTGTGATACTCCAACCATAGGCTCCCGCATACGAAACACTAAGTGCCGAACGGAGGCGGACTTGGGTTAAGGCTTCAGCAGCCGCTGAGCGTGTAGCTGAGCCTCTCCTATGGGGATCCTCACTGGAAACGTTTACAGTTGGCATTAAAGCTTTAGTCACGTGACAACGACGAAAGCAAGGATGTCAACTCAGACTGCCGTAATTTCTAGGAAAATACGTTAAACTCGCCGCCTGACAGGGGCGATAGAAGTTGCTTGAAATTAGTGTGTTCTGTAGCGCGATTCAGTGCATTATACGCCATCTTCCCTCTTCTTTAGAGAGGAATGGAATAAATGCCGCCGCTCGCATCGTGCTGTGTTCCCCTCTACCTTAGTTCTCCAAAGGGCTCGAAGCATCTCGAACTGCTGGCCCGCGTGCGCCGATTCGCCAAGACCGCGGGGAAAGGAAGACAGGGGCGAGGACTGAAATGCGCTAGTGGTACCCCGAGCCTTCAAGCGACCCCCAAAACCATCTTTAGCAGCTGATCAGCTGCTAAAATCGATTTTATTATCATCAACCTGACTACCCCCCGCAGCACAAAGGCTTAATTCTCCCAGATCCCTCTAGTTAACCCTGTCGTGTGCCAGGTGCGGCCATTTTATCTCCAAAAACGTAATCTCATTCGCCCACCTAACTTCTTGGTGCCAGCTACGCTTGCCTTCTCTTGGAATCCACTCCGTTACCCTAACGACTATCAGTTATCTTGCGTTCGCATTACATTCTCATTCCCTTCGACTTCGTCTAGGACATCATTAACTCGCGTCGTTTCCTCACCCAATCTGCCCTCTTCCGTTGTTTTAACGTTAAACCTATCAATTTCTTTTCCATAGCTTCCTGCTTTGTCTTCAATTTAAGCTGGATCCTTTTGGTTAGCCTCCAAGTCTATGCCCCTTAGGTAACTACCGGTAAGATACAGGTGTTGAACCTTTTTTCTTGAGGGTTATTGGTAAACTGCTATTCGGGATTTTGGAGAACCTGCCAATGCGCTCCCCCTCGTCATTCTTTTAGTTATTAGTGCGCGAGCACTAAAACCTGCAATCTCAGATTTCGCAGATATTTGTCGGCCTGAAGCCGGACCATGAGGTTGCTCTAGAAAAGTAACCTAGGTCTCAACACGCTCTCAGTGGAACCTTCTGCCATCGCAGGGCTGCGGCGCATCACTTCACCGCTTCACTACTGTGCCAGGATTGGCATAAAGACTCCCAATGAAAGGTAAAGTGGAGAATGGCCAGGTCCTCATCTACCGGCCTTAAACCGTTAGCACTATCGCATGATATCGTAAAGGCGGAGCATTAGTCAAATATCGCCGAGCATTCTCTGAAGCCTGCTTAACCTTTAAAACCAAGCCTCGAAGCGAAGCCGAAGTGAAAACAAAAGACCTAGCGCACCTCATTTCCTTTTCACCTAAGCACGCAAAAGCTTCCGACATCTTTTTGCACTCTCGTGACCCAGATTGTAAACAGCTGCCCTTACGAGACTGTTCAACATCACTTTATTATTCTGTGTACTAAGTTTTAGAGCCACCGTCTTTTCTTTGCCTCTCTAAGTCAATGATACTTTGGAGTTGTCCCCCTGAGTGACATAGCAAGGCAATATCATCGTCGAAGCACATATTACTGCCGTATTGTTCATTGATTCTTATCTCAAACTGTTCGCAATCCAGGCCTCTCAATGGCTACTGTAAACAGGAAGTGAATAGCATTAATGAGATCGTTGGTCTCAGCCTGACACATTTCCTTATAGGAATGTCATTTATGGACTTTATGGCATTATTGTGGCTGTGCAGCCGTTAATGATATCTTAGACTGTTCATACATATATCTCATCAACACGCTGATTCCGCAATACTTACGTGACTGCTGAGGTTTCAACTGAGTGAAATAATTTCTCGTAGTCGTAATCGATGAATAGGGGTTGATTAAACAGCATGTCTTGTCCCAGGGAGGCAACCATTGCAAACTGAAGTTGCCAACGTTTACCGCTAGAGCATTATCCAGTGCAGCTTGTCTAGCTGCGCTACTGGAGGAACAAGTTGGTGTTAAATATGATGTCATGGCGTTAGTGAGTTTAAAAGGACAGATTAGGTGTATACAGTGCTAAAGGAGGGGGAAGTTTTATGCTATCATGGATTAGCGTACAGACGAGTACTAGGTGTAAGGTTGCTCATCATTAAGGATATATCTAGCAACATAGACGAATTCTACAGTATGCACAAGAAGGCGTCAGTAATCATAAATAAGCGTAATAAGAAGAATAAACTTAAAGGGGCACAGGCCTACGCACTTAAATCCAGCCATGATGACCAAATCGTGGAAATCTTTTACGAAGACACGGAATCGGCAGTGAGCAAAGTAAGAAACAGCACACTCTACTGATGGGGTCCCTTCAGTGCAGAGGTAGGAGAGGAGAAAGCCCAAAACTATGCAGTGGGCGACTATGAAATAGGCTTTGGGTTACCAGCCGGTAATGTTAGTAAAGTTCGGAGAAAGAAATAATTTTCGGATCACATTACCTCCCCTCGCAACCGGGAGAACATGAAATGGACGTCGAAAAGCCCTACGGTAAGACTAAAAATGGAATAGAGTTCATACTGTGCGCTCACGCTGGCATCGTGCAGGATGTGGTGGTCATCGGTAAACTGCGTTGTAGCGACCACAGGATGGTCAGGTCTCGAATGAGCCTGTACTTGTAGAGGGAACGGGAGAAAGTAGTAAAGCGGAAGCCCATTAACAAGTTAGTGATTAGGTTCCAGGTAGAATTCCAGATATCGTTGCAGAGCAGATATTCGGCTTTAAGTGAGGACGACGAGATTAAAACATTTCTAAAAATGAACGCTAATTTTACGGATTTCATTACAGAGTGCACAGTAAACTTAGTCGGTATGATAAACAGGATATCTTAAATCTCTTCAGCAGGCGAAAGATATGATCAATAAACGCGAGAGCAACAAAGCCTATATCCCAGCTGACAAAATAAAACTGGCAGAGCTATCAAAGGTAATCAATAAGCTCAACACAACCGATATAAATCAGTTTAATATGGAGAGAATCAAGCATGCTCTATCAAAAGGATGTCGCCTGAAAGGGGTCAAGAGGAAACAAGGCGTGGGCAAAAATCAGACGCATGCGTTAAGAAGCCAAGGCGGCAATGCTAGTAGCCGGCGCATCAGTGAGTGTGGAAAAGATAACGACATAAAACAGAAAGCAAAAAAACTGTGTGATGCAACGCTCCAAGGCACCAGCATCTTGTGCAGGAGTGCTGACACGCTTGCGCGAGAATTGGCTGAAGCCTACCATATAAGAAAAACCGGTAGTTCATGTGTCAGTGCACCATCTGTGACAATATATGATAAAGATTTTGCTTTTTTAGATAAATTACATATGAGGTGAGTCACCGGTGCCTTCTGTGTGCTTTTCCCGGGTTCTGGCCGGCACGTGGTTCTGATAACTATCCATTCTTTTTGGTATAAATGTCATGTACTTTTTCTGGAATAAAACAGTTGAAAGTTGCGCTCCGTCTTGTCTACCTTCTCTTTTTGTGTCGTCTTTCTGTGCGCATAAAAGAAGTCTGATGAGAACAGCGCCTGATAGACTTAAGTTAACAAGAAGCAATCGAAGCTTCGCAACTAAGCATTGTTCGACGCATGCAACTAAATACACACCTTGCTACTGTTCGTTCTTTTCCTACCGCATCCGACATTTACGGCATGCCCCACTTGTGCCCAACCCTATGCTAACTTTTCATTCTCTCTTTCCTCGTTGCCATTCAATCCTCCCATTCCAAAACCTTTTTTCCCCAGAGTGGTGGCCTTTGCTAGACTCAGACCACCTGAAAGACCAATTTACATTGCTGACCCTGACCCAGGGCATCCTCGACTCTTAATGTTGGGCTGAAATTAAGTTTTTTCTCTTTCTGTCGTCTTTGCTCCTGTATTATCGCCATGAAAATTCTTCTGCGGCAAATGTCCTACCAGACTAATTAGTTCCAGAACCTCTGCCAGGGCTTAAACTGTCGACTGTTTCCGTCTACATAAGCGTAATTGTGTAAGTATATTGATGTATTGTGAATTGGACACCGCCTGCCCATCATTCGAATTATAATTTACAGCCGCGCCCTCACAAAAACACTGATAGCAAAGCAGTCTGACACTGACTCCTCGTCAGTGCGTCACTTCTTTCCCCTAGGCGTATGTTAGAGCTGCGTGTTTTATATGCGTTTAAACACCTCTAATCGTTGAACAGCACAACAGTCACTCGTTGCGTTAAAACAGTTTTTCGTACGGTTCTTCTAATTGCAATCAATTTTCATTGGGAAGAAACCCACGGCAAGGAGGTTTGGTTTGGTTTACGGGGATTTAAAGGGACACTGAGGAGAAATTGAGGTTGGCTTGTATCGATAGAATACCAGCTCCTGATAAAAAAAAACGCCGCTCTTGCTGAAAACAAAGCTCTTGTAAGGTAGAAAATAGCAAGAACCAAAATACAGGTATCGCCACACAAGCGATTGCGGGTCGGTAGGCTGGAAACGCTGATTGGTTTTTAAAATGTGACGTCACCCGTGACGTCACGTTGAAACGTCATGGTCACGTGACTTTTAATGACGTCATGTCCGGTTGGGGACACACATTTTCCCTAGGCTTTTCTCGGAATTCGCCACGTTTTTCCAACGCGCGCGGGATAAAAAAAAAGCGCATCTTGCACTAGTGCACGTGTCTCTAGTTAAACTAACTGCGCCGCTGATTCCGCATTGACTATTCCTGCCGAACAGGCTCCAAGGAAGTCTGCCCTGTCTGCGTTTGATTCTGTTTATTTGTTTACTCGTTTTGGCCAGCGGCACGCGAGTACATGCATCTATAATTCTTATCTGTTCCGCGAATCACAGTTAAAATGTAAGTTACGGCGGCGTTGCGGCCGGCCAAACGCACCGCAGAAACCCGATCCCGCAGCCGGGCGCCGCAAAGCGCAAATGTCTCCGCGCTGCCTCGCGTCAGAAGGGCGCCTCCGCCCCGCGTTCCGTCGCGGAGACAAATTGAGGGCTCCTTCCTAGAAACTGAGAGAGGAGAGTAACAGAAAGAAAATGGGGAACGAAGGCGCGAAATCGCCCAAGTGTCCGTTATTGCAATGGGTTACTGTCCTATTGGAGCATCGCGCTCTACTATCTGCGAAGCAGGAAAAAAAGAAAGAGAAATAAAATATATAAAAAATATAAAAAGTTGAGGGGGGAATAGGCAATATGCTTTGCTCTCAGAACTGCTTTCTCTGGTCATGAGCAAGAAAGAATGGCAGGGGGAGGAGAAGGGCGGCATGTGGAAGCAAGCACGCAAATTGGCATGACCTCAGGCGATGCAGTCCGGGTGCTGTGAATTTCAGTAGGGCTAGGACTATGATCTCTGAAGTGTGGAGAGAGTACCAGGGTTTTCATTTATACCGGCCTGCACAGTATTAAACTGATATATAAAGTATGACTCTCGTTGCTCACGCTCACGGGCATTTTGGAAGCCGCTCTGTAGCAGCGTAACTTTTAGTTTGTGAAACTCGTGACCTTCCTGGGAAAGATGTTTCGACAGGGGGAGGAGAGAAAGAGATCTGGTGTGCGCGCGGTGGTTGTTGAATCTAATTCGGAAGGAATTCTCTGTTTGGCCAATGTATTGCATCTGACAATCGCCACACTCGAGCATGCATACTACGTTACTACTGTCACAGTTCAAGTTTTCACGGATGGAGTGTTTGAAGTTAGAGTGTGTGCTTTGAGCTAGTGTTGTTGTCCGCATGTGCTGGCAAACCTGACAGCGATTCTTCCTGCAAGGTAGGCAAACCACAAGGTTTTACTTATTGACAGTAGAGTGAACTACATAATTCTGCATGTTTTTTGGTAGTCTGTAGGTAACCTGTAGAACTGTTGGAAAAATTTTGACGGTCGATCGTTTTGTTCGATTATGTTGAAATGTTGTTTTTAGAGTTTTGTTGACATTAGGAAGGTTGTTTGCGAAGGTTAAGACGAGATTAGAGCGGTGTTCATTTGCGGTTGCTAATGGGGGATCCCCAAACATTTCATTACGATCTGTTGCTTCCGCTTTCGTAACGGCATCATCAATAATGGAGGCCGGATAGCATTGGTCCCTCAGAACCTCCCGCATACGGCCAGAATTTTTTTCGAAGTCTTCTGGTCGTGAGCAGATCCGTTTGAATCTGATGGCTTGGGAATATGGAATTGAAGTTTTGCAGTGGCGTGGGTGGCAGCTATTCTAATGAAGGTACTGTTGCCTATCCGTGGGCTTTCTATAGACACTGGTGATTAAGGTACCCTTCTCCATTCGAATTGAGACGTCCAAGAAATTAATTTGACTGGTGGAGTAAGGGTGTGTGAAACAGATGTTTGGATGTACGTTGTTAAATGCTGAAATAAACTGGATGAATTGGTCCTCTGTTTTCGTCCATGCCATGAATATGTTGTCTAGGAAGCGTTTGTAAAAAGCCGTTTTTGTTGGGTATGAGCGGATAAACTCCGATTCAATGCTATGCATATATATGTTGGCATAGTTTGGGGCCATTTTCGTTCCCATAGCGGTACCACTCGTTTGTAGGTAAAAGGAGTTGTTGAATTAAAAAAAGTGGAGCTTGAGGACCAGATCAGTAAGTGCAGCGATGGTACTTTGGCTAGGAGCATCATCGTTTTTGTGTTTTCCATAGGATGCGACCAGAATCGGATGCCATCATCATGCGGTATGTTTGTGTACAGAGACACTACATCAAGGGTAACTAAATATATATATGCAAAGTTGAGAGACGCTTCATTTAGACAGATTTATTTGGAGTCGACATTTCGGACAGAGCCTGTCCTTTCTCAAGACTGAAGTTACAGCGATCTTCCTCCCGTTCATGAGGAGTTGTAATTGGCACACATGTCCGCCACATGAAAATAGCAACAAGCAATCGGGTGCTGGAAAGAAGATGGACAGAAAAGAAAAATACTAGAAAAGGGAGAAAGAGTAATAAATTGAAAAAGAATACGCGCTGTCGCACCCTGTCCACCGAAAAGCCGCTGGGAGCGTGCAGAAAAAAAAGAGAAAGAATTAAAGGAAAACGAGGAGCGGGAGGAGAGAATGGTCGCCCCTCAAAGCAGAGCGGCGGCGAGTACAGAAACAGACGGTGGCGGATTCGCGGAGATGCGTGTACTCACGTGCCCCTGGCCAAAACGAGTAAAAAAAAAACAGAATAAAGCGCAGACATGGCAGGACACTTCCCTGGAGCCTCTTCGGCAGGAATAGTCAATGTGGAATCAGCGGCGCAGTTTGCTTAAGTAGAGACATGTGCACTGTGCATGCAAACACAAAAAATAAAAATAAAAAAGGCTACAAAACATCAGAGTTCGGGAAAGTGTCATGGGGGGGGGGGGGGGAGGCGGGGGGTAAACGTGAATGGCGGGAGCATTTAGGCAAGGGTTCTTCAACTGCACCCCGCTCGGCAAAGTGGTCGAACTGGGTGGGGTGGAGGTAAAGATGCGCTTCTTTATCCCGCGCACGCTGTCACAAACGTGGGGAATTCTGAGAAAACTCTAGGGAAAATGTGTCTGTCCCCAACCGGACATGACGTCATTAAAAGTCACGTGACCATGACGTTAGAGGCGTGACGTCACTTTTTTTTTGGCCAATCAGCGTTTCCAGCCTACCGACCCGCAATCGCTTGTCCCGAAACTCCTGGTAGGAGTTGAGCACCCCCAACGCCGACAACTTAGTGTTGGACGTAGCCACTGGGAGGTCCAGTGCTTCTTTTGTAGCCTTTCTCATGATGGCGTCGATTCGTGTCTCGTGTTATTTAGTAGTGCCAAGATAGGAAGCGGAATAGAGGATCCGGCTAGTCACGAATGCATGGCCGAGCCGAAGCGCGTCCCTGCTCGCATCCGCCGCGTTTGATTGAAACGCGGTGTATCATGCGTCTGACATGTTTGTTCACCTCCGCGCTTATATTTGGCATTAATGGATTCTTGGCTGAGCCTGTTATGGATTAACAGTACCAGCATGCGGAGCTCCTCGACCTCTCTGAAAACACCTCCCGTCAGAGAGATTCGCAAACTTGCGTTGCCTTTAGAATTAGTTCTGATGTGCTGAAAATTGAAAAATGCCTTTTGGGGAATGGAAGTGGCGCAGTATCTGTCTCACGTTTTGCGAACGCCGAAACTGCTCTGATGTGCTGAAGTTCCGATTTCGCGGCAGCACATTAGAGTCGACAGTGTAGCTATCAACTCTGTGGTTAGGGCGCTCGTCTACTGAGCCGGAGTTCCCGGGATTTAATCCGCCCGCGGCGGCCACGTTTCGATGGAGGCGAAACGCAAAGGCGCCTGTGTGCTGTGCTTTGTCAGTGCGCGTTAAAGGTCTCGAAGTGGTCTAAATTATTCCGGAGCCCTCAGCTACAGCTCTTTCCTAATTCAGTCAGTCCCCTATCCTTTCCTTCCCAGCGCAATTGAGGTTTCCACCAAGATGTGAAACAGTTACTATTTTTTCTATATGCAGTTAAGGCGCTATTGTTTTCCTCAAAAGCACCAATTTCTTTGAGCCCGCAGACACTGACGCTGTTTCCTTTTTGACTTACACAATCATTTTGTGCAAGATAGTCGAGATAACGCCGCCTTTTAACCAAACTGTACGAACGTGCCTGCGTGGTCTAGGGGTTGCTTGTGTCACTGGCAACCCTATGTTTAGGGTTTTTTAGTGAAGCAGCGAAATTGGCTACGTCTGAACAATTCGCCAACTAGTTCATATTGCCAAGTGTTCGATTCCAGATTAATTACCGCAAGTTTTCTTTTAAGCGCAAATCATTTATTTATGTTATGATATCTAATAATGACGTCTGAGTAAGATTGCTAACTTCTTATAAACCATCGCTTCTTAATGTTTTAATGATTTTTTCAATTCCACCATATCACGTGAGACATCAGTCACCTCTTCGATCAACCCGGACTTTTTCGATACAGCGCCGACGGACTACGCCAGATTTTTCGCTAAACGAGCCCCTCCTTTCCTTTACCTTGTCTGCTAATAGCTTAACGAGTGTCTCGGTTCTGGCAGTCTTGATCCCATAGGTAGCATAAGAGGGCTCTCGCACAGTTTCCGCCCTCGGCGTTAGATGATGTTCCACGTCACATCCGCGGTAATACAGGACGTTCTACGTCCTCGCTATGGACGAGGATGGCGCTGGTGAACACTCTCAAAGTTCGCTGACACGCAAATAAACAAATACCCACGCGAGCAGCAGATTGGACGGCCCGTCGCCGTAGCTCAGTTGGTAAGAGCACCAGATGCGATGTTCGGAGGTCGTGGTTTCGGATCCCACCGGCGGCATGGTTGTTTTTTCTGCTGCTTTATAAGTAATTTTCTTTAAAAAAACTAATTGATTGGCACTAGATATTAAAAAAAAGAAACATTCCCTTATGCACCTTGATTTCGGTGACTGTTAGCTTCCTTAATATGTTTGTCAAACGAGCCCCTCACTTCATCTACCTTGTCTGCTAATAGCTTAACGGGGGTCTCGGTTCTGGCAGTCTTGATGCCATAGGTAGCATAAGAGGGCTCTCGCACAGTTTCCGCCCTAGCCGTTAGATGACGTTCTACGTCACACTTGCGGTATTACAGGACGTGCTACGTCCACCGCTATGGACGAGGGTGGCGCTGGTGAACACTCTCAAGGTTCCCTTACACGCAAAACATAAATACCCACGAAAGCAGCAAATTGGACAGCCGTCGCCGTAGCTCAGTTGGTAAGAGCACCAGACGCGATATTCGGAGGTCGTGGGTTCGGATCCCACCAGCGGCATGGTTGTTTTTTGTGCTGCCTTTTAGGTAATTTTCTTTAAAAAAACTGATTGGCACTAGATATTAAAAAAAAAACGAAACATTCCCTTATGCACCTTGATTTCGGTGACTGTTGGCTTCCTTCATATGTTTGTCAAACGAGCCCCTCACTTCCTTTACCTTGTCTCTCTCTCTCTCTCTCTCTCTCTCTCTATATATATATATATATATATATATATATATATATATATATATATATATATATATATATATATATATATATATGGACTCTATATATATAGACACCCATATTCTAACTATCACCTAGCCCACTGGGACCACGTGACAGCCCCGCGGGCCGCAGACCTTTCGAGGTTTCCGCACACATGTATTATTATAATATTCTGTCTATGACCTTTGTTTTATATATTTTTTGTATTCTGTGTTATGTCTTCAGCGCCTTTTTTATTCTCACCAACCATTTCGTATTTGTTTGGCGCCACATTCTCTTCATTTTTTTGTGTGTGTTAATATTTTTCTTCTTTCAAAGTTCTTTGTGCTAATAATTTTCTCTGCTCTTTCTCCCTTTCCTTTTCTCTCCCAAATTCCTCTCTGCCGTCTCATTACGCGCTCGGGCTGCGCTCAGTATTTTTTTCTTTCTTTCCCCCACGGCTGCCGCTTTTTCACGGGAAGCGCACTGCCGGACACGGGTTGAAACGGCCTAGTATGTTTATGTTAAGAATGGCGCCAGGTTGTCTAGTAGCAAACCCTGACAGAAGAGCCTAACGAAGAAAAGAAGCAAATATACGCATACTGCACAGTTGCAGGTTGCCGTTGCGGCACGCAACAAGTGCCTGTCGTGCGCGTAGCCCGCAAGGGTCTCAGGATATCTGATACAGGCCACCCGCGTGGACCCGGCAGCGTCATGCGGGAGTAGTGTCGTAGAGGGGGGAAGTGCGGTCTTCCGGTATATATATATATATATATATATATATATATATATATATATATATATATATATATATATATATATATATATATATATATATATATATATATATTACAAACATTCCCCTATGCACCTTCGTTTCGGTGACTGTTGGCTTCCTAAATATGTTTGTCAAACGAGCCCCTCATTTCCTTTACCTTGTCTGCTATATATATATATATATATATACACGGCCATGGCCCTATAATCATCCCACTTACAATTTTTCGCTGCTTCTTTGGACTTCGGGACTTCGGGAACAAGGTACAGATTACGTCGTCAGTCTAATGTAAATGTGGTCACTGAAGATTATTTACATCTTAAATAGAGCCCACTTTGTAATGTGTGATTGAGGGTAATCATTGATGAGCAATTGCTTGCTTGTGATTATGTGTACCACATTTCAGCTGCTTAAGCTGATATGTTTCAATATTACGCTAAACAATGGCACAAAGATTTAAAAGAGAATTGAGCAAATTCTCTCAAATCGAATTTTCTCCGACTCAGGTCCCAGCTGTTTGGCAGATGCCTACTGTCGTCAACATTCCCTTTGGCAAAAACGTTTTTTGAGAAAACAACTATGCCGGAACACACAAATTATTCACAAAATAAAGAACTTTCCAGACAAAGCTATCATGCTAAGCTGCCTCAAGCAAAACAGTATTTAATTTATGCCTGTTCTAGGCATGGGAGTTCAATTTTTCGTTCTTTTAGAGAAACTATCCGTCTCAGAAACTGGAGGTGAATGGCGTACGTTTCTCAGTTTCCAATTATTTAGTCACTGTCATAAATGATGCTGTTTTGGTTCAGTGTCCATGCACCTCGCAATCATTTAACCGAGAGAGCATACATGGTTTCTCTTCTTGTCGTAGAATGCCTGGCTCAAGCAAGATAATCTCGTCGATTAATATATCCCATGTGGGTTGGACTTTACTGTATCCCTTGTTTTGACGTATGGTGGTGACGATAAGTGGACAATGTCCCTGTGGTACGACGAAGAAGGAAACGCTTCGTAAGAAGCATGGTGGGCCGCAGACCTCGGTAAGATGAGTTACTACTTCTACGCCGCAAGTCGGAGACGCCCGTTCTACGACTCAGAGTGGCCTGGTGGTTAAAAGAATCGGAGGACACAGACTACTTGCTTTTCGTCTCAGAGCGATTTAGGCTCGCAACGTAGTCTCCGCAGAAGTAGGTCGTTGATTACGTCGTCATGCATCCAACTGAGTGATGTTTCAGACCGGCGAAAATGACGCCCAAAATTTCTCGCTTATGTTTGAAATTCCTCCCGTCAGTAATACTGACATTCCCCGCCGCTCGAAGAGACGGACCAAGGCCCCATAGATAAGGGAAAGAAAATGAGGGACTCGTTTTTGACCAAGATATGAAGGGAGCCAACAGTCACCGATACCAAGGTGCATAGGGGAACGTTTTAATTTTGTTTATGTGTAGCGCTAATCAGTGGGATAATAATACTTAAACTAATCTATCGCTTAAAGAAGATTACTTATAAAGCAGCCGAAAAAACAACCATGCCGCCGGTGGGATCCGAGCCCACGACCCCCGAATATCGCGTCTGGTGCTCTTACCAACTGAGCTTTCGGCGACGGCTTGCAAATCTGCTGCTCTCCTGGGTATTTATATTTTTTGCGTATAAGCGAACCTTGAGAGTGTTCACCAGCGCCACCCTCGTCCATACCGGCAGACGTAGCACGTCCTGTATTACCCCGAGTGTGACGTGGAACGTCATCTAACGGCGAAGGAGGAAACTGTGCGAGAGCCCTCTTAAGCTACCTATGGCATCAAGACTGCCAGAACCGAGACCCTCGTTAAGCTATTAGCAGACAAGGGAAAGGAAATGAGGGGCTCGTTTGACAAACATATTAAGGAAGCCAACAGTCACTGCTGATCAGCACTACACATAAAAAATAAACATTCCCCTATGCACCTTGTTCGTGGGGAATGTTTATTTTTTTTATGTGTAGTGCTGATCAGCGGGAGAATAATGCTTCAATTAATCTGTCCTTGTTTTCGTTATTTATTGATATTATGAAGCCAAATATGTCACAGATATTTAACTTAAGTACTGATATAAGAATACCATCATATCACTTTATTTTGAGACAGATGGTACAGGTCTCGACTAATTATAATAAACACCCTTGTAAATTCATCCCTGTGACACTGAATAATTACGGAGTAAGAGGACAAGTTATGTCCACATGTTGATAAGCCCCTGCTCTGAAGAATAAAGCAATTCGTTCTATTTTTTTGGAAGCCCAGTGCTCATGGAAATGAAGGTTAGGCACAAGGTTTTACTTTTACATAAAAACTTTTCAAACAAAAATAAGTTTCAAGAAATATTTGACGCGTACACAGAAAAGCGAGAGCTTTATTAAACATCCTGTCGTGGACGCCAGAATATGTCACCACTTCGCGCACTTATGCGTGTGTTCCCAGACACCCTTAGAGCTTGTGAGGGTAGCGGTCTCGGTCACAAAGGAGATGCCCTCGACTCAGCGTGGCAAGCTCAGCCGGAGACCAGCTAGCAAGTGGCAAGAGGGTTGGTCGTTTGGTGCACGGCTTTCGCCGGACGCAAGCCAGAGAATGGGTCGGAGCCAAAAGTTCACAAAACAAAAGAAATTTTATACAGCTAAGAGACGACACAGAGAAAGTTACAATCAATCCTGCGAGCACATACAAAGTGATTCACAAATACAATGAAACTCATGCAAAGTCACAATAGAGAGAGATACAATTCAACAAAATCATTGCACCTAAAGTGTACTAAGACAGAGTCAAATAAACAAAACACAATTTTTTCACCGGGCACTGCGACAGTCCGACGACCTGAGGAGCACGACGGGGCCGTCCTGCAGGTTGGCGCACGTTCCCTCGTTGGTCCGGGCTGGGCGAGTGGTGTTCTCCCGGGAGTCGAGCGGGCGTGCTTCTCGGAAGCTTGAACGGCGGCTCGGGTTAACAGACGGGGGTTGCGGCCCCTCATTTAGAGGCGCAGACCGCGTTTGTTTGTTCTTCGCGCCAGGGCAGGCGCGCACATACACGCAGCTTCAACTGCACACTCCCTCTTCTTGCGCCAAGCGCGTGACCCCATTGGTCGAGCGCGGAAACCGCCTTCTAGAACAATCTAGGTCATTCGCGGCACGTTGAGTCATCGGCGCAGGAGCGAAAGGGTGACGGTATCAATTTGGCGCGCACAAGGTTACCCCCTTTCCGTCGACAACGAGCAAAAACTTCTCCGACATTCGAGAAAAATCGACGCCACGCGTGTCTATGTTTACTTTGTCGCCCCGCCGGCGAGCTGAGTGAAAAGGCCAGGCACGGTTTACGCGTTCTTGGGGGTTCTTCCCCGATGTTTTTTGTTTTACTTTACAGCGCGCGGGCGCGATTGCTTTGGCGCTGCGCCGGTTTTTTTTTTCGAAAATGCGCCGAATTTTGTGACACTGCCCCTTCCTTTAAGAATATTGTGCAACAATATTCACAAAACACAAAATTCCTGCGCACGTGCTTGCGCTCACAATCTATATGGCGAATGCCAGAATACAAACATTCAATACAATGATGTCTGCACACACACAACACCTTACAACCGTCAAGATTCACTTCATTACATGCCGCAACTCGGCAACACATTAACACAACACAAACAGGGAGCATTCAAGTTCAAGGCATGTTTGCGCCTATCCTTCCAGATACATTTCCTACTTGCGCTTCCGTAATGCGCGCGTGAGGACCTTCGCAGTTCACAAGTCTTTTCGACTCGCGGGTCTTTTTCTCCGTCAACCTGGTCTTCTGTTTCACCCTACCTGAACCCTCCGGATAAATTTGCCGACTCAGAAAAGAATTGTGCGCTTAGGTATGCACACACAAACAAGGCAATCGATTGATTCCAGGGCACCTGCACCAAAACACACAGGCAGAGAATATTGACCGGTGTGAATGCACGCTTGGTCACAATCCAGAATTTTCCTCTGCGATCGAAATGCAGCTAAAGTAATGTGCACAACAGCACGATGGACACGTCCACAGCCTGCGCTAAGCTCAGCCTAGCCGGAGTTTTAGACACCATGCCCTTTTGACAAGCTGTCTTTGTTTCGCGTTTCGCTGCTTTCTTGTGGACTTTCGGCTTCGCGCAGCTTTCTGCTGCAGTGCCCGTCCCTTCATGCGGAAACGTTTTTTATTCCTCGGAATGTTCCTCCGCGGGACTCTTCCGCTCTTCATGCTTGACTGTCTGCTTCACTGCTCCTTTGCTTCAGCTAGCGCGCTCGCGCTTCCTTCGCCACTTCCTTTTCGTTTGGCAATCACTGAGCTGTTCCGAAGAGCAGTATTCGGACTTTGTCTCGTGGCTACTTTCTGGGCCCTTGGGAAATTTTGCCCTCATTAAATTTTCCAATATGAGGTCCTATATGGGGCGCTCCATGCACAGTGCAGTTAGTTTCCCGCTGTAGTAGAGAGTCCGCACATGGACTTCAGCTTCCGGCAAGCGCTGAAACGAGCCGTCCACTAGCCGCACGAGGCTCTTCGTTCCAGTGAGATCCTTATCTCTCACTAATCTTCGTTTTATTATTACAGCGCTTCTTCTCGTGTCTCGCAACACTGGAATTGTTTTTTCTCCTACCTTCCCTTTCAGGACAAGCATTCTGTTCATAACGGCTTCGGGCAGCGCGTTCACTAGGCGTTCACGACTGGTACCTTCTTGCCGTTCTTCAGTTCTACGAAGCCATTTTCATCTTCTTCCTCCAGGTGGTTATCTGAGGAGGACCGTACGCATGATACCTGGCGGATGGGCTTGCTTGGGTTCGGACAAACCAGGGCTCTGTGCCCCTTCTGGCCGCACTTAAAACAAGCTGTTGGGCTACTGTTCGTAGCGCTGTTGCGGCAATTAGACGCGTAATGGCCTGACTTGTTGCACAGGTAGCACTTTCGTGGAGCCTTTGGGCCAAATCTGGCATCACGGCTCTGTTTTCCCCGCGCTCTCTGAATTCGCATTCGTAATCTTAGCCAGATTCGCTCCTCCTTGAGCTTCAAGAAATTGGTCGGCAAGATCTAGCATTTCGGAGGGAGGTTGAGGTTGAGGTGTTGAATGCTACAGGTGGGGTTAGCCTTGCTTTGTCTGCCGGCAATTGCTCCACCGCAGCGTCCCTTCGATATTAGCAATGCCGCATCTACCCCGCTAAGCGCACAGTCTCTTATAATAGCACACATTCTCTCCCGCAGTCACCATCTATGCACACAATCAATCCGCACAGTTCACATCACAGTCCACTCCAGAAGTCACCATCTATGCACATATTCAGTCAGAGTAGAACATAGGCCATTGTAGTGCAACACTCCATACACACATTCACTCACAGTATAAAGTAGTCCACTCCGGAAAACACCATCTACGCACACATTCAATCACAGTAGGCCATAGTCCGTTCCTGCTGTCACCATTTAAAAACAAGATCCGTTGTTCTGCAGAAATGTTAAAAGAAGGCGTGCAGCCTCCCTTCTGCATGTCTGGTTTCCACTCGGGTAGACAATGTTCTGCACTGTGCTGTGACGGGTTCCTGTCTTCTTGAAGGAAGCGGACATCACATGCCTTTCCGCGTAGTACTTTTGGCAGTACATAATATAATGTTCGATATCCCCGCACACACCACATAAAGAGCAGAGCGGAGACGATGCTATGCCGGTCTTATGCATCCATGCAGGAATGCGAGCAGAGGCCGTGCGAATTCGGTGTAGAAGGGTCGCCTGAGATCTTCTCAGTCCCTTGGTCACACATGGCTTGTGGGACGCACTCCACAGGGTACTGAAGTGATCGAGCACCGTTTTCCTGCAGAGAATTTTCCCATCTTGAGGTACTTTTTTGATGCTTTTTTTAGTTGCTTTTTTTGTGCTAGTTTGACTGTATTCTCACCGATAACGAGAGTATGGCGAGTTATTGGCAGCCTTGCTGGAGAATCTCGCCCTTCGAAGCCTTTTGAAGCTCTTGCAATACGCAAGGAAAAACCTATTGCGTGCGTGGCAGATGAATTTGCAGACGCACTCGTTCGCGCTGATTCTGGAATAGATATATATTCACCATCTGCTTCCTCCAGGTCTATCATGGACGTCCCGTTCACGCTTCGTGAGCCTCAGACTGCGCTCAGTGGCCTGCGGCGCCGGTGTTCACCAGGTCCCGACGGCATCACCAATCAAATGCTGAATAATCTGCCCTTGGAACTCAGAAAGGAGCTCCTCAACTTCATCAATCGAGTTTGGGAGACTGGCGATGTTCCTCCGTCGTGGAAGGTGGCACATGTAGCTTCGGTACTGAAGCCTGGCAAAGACATGACAGACCTTGCCTCGTATCGCCCAGTGTCATTGACCTCCTGTGTAGCTAAGTTGATGGAGAAGCTGGTAAATGAACGCTTATCATGGTGGCTTGAGGAGAGCAAGGCACTGCCATCCTGTATGACAGGCCTCCGCCAAAGTCTTAGTGCCCAAGATAGCGTCTTAGACTTGATCAGTCACATTGAACACCAGAGAGCTTTCGGCCTTTACACCTTAGCCATTTTTCTTGATGTTGCGAAAGCTTACGACAGCGTGCTTCAGAGCTCAATTCTAAACAGTTTGCAAGGCATGGGCATACAGGGCCATATGTTAAGATTCATTTACAAGTTTATAAGTGATCACGCGGTTCGTGTACGGTTAGGGAGTACGTTAAGCACCGAAAGGGTTCTATCACGAGGTGTGCCTCAAGGAAGTGTTCTTCCCCCACGCTCTTTAACGCCGTAATGGCTGGCCTACCCGATTCGTTGGAAAAAAGTTGCAGGCAAGTGCGTATGTCACTTTATGCTGACGACATCTGTATTTGGATTACTGGCTACCAACACAAGCGATTAGCCCTGATAGCTCGACAGGCTATACTTTCGGCACAAGCTTACCTTCAAGGTGTGGGGTTGTCTCTGTCAGTGGACAAATCCGGATTTATTCTGTTTCCAGGTGTAGGAAGACGTCAAGCGCGGTTGAAGATAGACCTCGGTCACTCTTGCATCCGTCAATTCAACCACGCGCGTTTCCTGGGCGTCATTATTGACTCCCGTCTACAGTGCCGAAAAGCTGTAGACGCGATTGTTTCATCTATATCTTCTCGTCTCAATGTGATCCGTAGAATTGCACGTGAGCAATGGGGAAACCATCCTTCTTCAATGGTCAAACTTCATGAAGCGCTGGTGGTCAGCCGGATAATGTATCAATTACCTTTAATTTCGGAGAGAGCCTTGGCTCTTTCCTTCAAGTACAGCGACACGCTCGGGTGACAGCTACACAGGAACTGTTCTCTGATGAGTAGGTCATGAAGTGTACTGTATTCCTGAGCAAATTCTGAAAGTTCTATCCACCGATTAAAGTAGTGGCTTAACATTGCCGCATACTGGGTTGCCGTTTCGCCATCTGTGGGCTTCCATGTTCTGAATTTATCTCGGAATCACTCGGTGGTGAGTCGGAATCACTTGAGCAAGGCGACCTTTACCTTGCTGTAGCTTGCACCACCTTCCGGAGGAAGTCGCCCGAATAAGCTTAGGTCTGCCCCGCTGAGACAGGTGCTAAGAACGGTAGCATATTCACCATCTGACCAATTCTGATTTCCCGCGATCCCTTCGAGTCGCCTGTAAAACGCGTCGAGATCGCCCCTTTTTTTATCAAATCCGGGCAGTAATCTGCTGGCATCTATCCGCAGGCCGCTGCCTTCTCTAGTGCTATGAACTTCCGCTGAGTGGTTCCCAGCACGTTGGAGATCAAGCTTCATGGCAAGCAGCTGTTTTTCGCGTTCGAATTCTCTCTATCGTTCTTTCTCAGCTTCTTCTCGACCCTTCTGTCTTTCCTTTTCAGCTTTCTCTCTCTCCTGGGTCACACATTTCCATAGTTCAGCCCCGGACATTCCCATCTGGGTGCCAATCTCAACTAGCTCCTTCAAGCTCATTTTCGGATACTGAACTTCCCGAGCCAAAGACTACCTCTGCACGGTGAACCATAATAACCGCTTAAGCGCGGCACCTCATATCGCTCTGCTGCTAAACACTCGTTTACGACCTCTTCGTAAACTCCTTCCGACTCTTTCTCCGTTCTCTGCGCTTACAAAGCACCAAACCTCCTGTCGTGGACGCCAGAATATGTCACCACTTCGCGCACTTCTGCGCGCGTTCCCATACACCCTTAGAGCGTATGGGGGTAGTGTTCTCGGTCTCAAAGGAGATTCCCTCGACTCAGCGTGGCGAGCTCAGCTGAAGACCAGCTACGAAGTGACAAGGGGGTTGGTCGTTTGGTGTCCAGCTTTCGCCGGTCGCATGCCAGAGAATGAGTCGGAGCCAAAGGTTCACAAAACAAAACAAAGATTATACAGCTAAGAGACAATACAGAGGAAGCTACAATCTCTCGTACGAGCACATGCAAAGTGATTCACAAATAGAATGCAACCCATGCAAAGTCACAATAGAGAGACATACAATTCAACAAAATATTTGCATCTAAAATGCACTAACACAGAGAGAGTCAAACAAAACCCAATTTGTTCACCGGGCACTGCGACAGTCCGAAGACCTGAGGAGCACGACGGGGCCGTCCCGCAGGTTGGCGCACCTTGCCTCGTTGGTCCGGGCTGGGCGAGTGGTGTTTTCCCGGGAGTCGAGCGGGCGTGCTTCTTTGAAGCTTGAACGGCGGCTCGGGCTAACAGACATCTGTTGCTGCCAGGAAGAAAGAGAAGGAAAGTCACAGGCTTGCCCACTGGCTCAAGCCGAGCCACAATCGCTACCACGTGCAGAAAGTAGGATAATTGAAAGATGAGATAGAAATACAGGATAGTAAAGACGCGCTAAAGACAAGGCCGATCCCGGAGGTAGTGCAATACCAGGCCAACTGGTGGCGGAAGTGAAGCATCCTTCAAACTCACCGCCACATTTCCAAAAATAAGTCCAATTGGACCCGTAACAGATACTCTACGGGGTTCGGACATTCGCTTGCTAACAGACAGCGGTTGCAGCCCCTCATTTATAGGCGCAGTCCCCGTCTGTTCGCGCCAGGGCAGGCGCGCACATACACGTAGCTTCAACTGCACAAACTCCTTCTCCTTCTTGCGCTGGGCGCGCGACCCTATTGGTCGAGCGCGGAAACCGCCTTCTAGAACAATCTAGGTTATTCGCGGCACGCTGAGTCGTCGGCGCGGGAGCGCAGGGGAGAGGGTATTACTTTGGCGCGGTCAAAGTTACCCCCTTTCCGTCGACAATGAGCAAAAACTTCTCCGACATTCGAGAAAAATCGACGCCACGCGTGTCTATGTTTACTTTGGCGCCCCGCTGGCGAACTGAGTGAAAAGGCCACGCATGGTTTACGCGCTCTCCGGTGGTTCTTCCCCGCTGTTTTATTGTTTTACTTTACCGCGCGTGGGCGCGATTGCTTAGGCGCAGCGCCGGGTTTTTTCGAAAATGCTCCGAATTTTGTGACAACCATAAATGTCTGTTATATGTTACTGAGTGCTGTTTCCTGCACGAGAAGATAGACGAAAATTCAAGTAGAGTTCCTGAAAGTAATACCGTTCGTAGCGCGGGACGTTGCAAGAGTGTTGAGAATTGCGAATCTTAAAAAGGGTTTGTTTTTGCCCGACTTAAAAACCCATAACTGCAGAACCCAGAAGAGTTAAGTCTAATTATAAATGACGCTGGAGTTTTGAAGTCTCTTTTGCTTTTTGATACCTTCGTTAGGACGGAGCGCTTAAGCTCCGTCTTATGGGTGTGACGCGATAGCGCTACTTCAGCCTAAGTATGCTTAACTGGTCATTCTCTAATTTGCTCTCATAGAACGCTGGGAATCCTCATACAAATCCTAGCGCAGTAGTGCAGTAATTTAACAATGCGACACTGCCCTGGCATGTGGTTTTTTTTTTCAAACACAGCCTCTGGTGATGCTTGTGAGATCCAGGTTGGTCTTCCCGAGCCATCTCTCGCTGTAAGTCAGTAATTTAGCACCCACCTGCCGTGGTTGGCGGTTTTCTCACCAACCAGTGGGCTGGCTGTGATAACATCACGAGGTCACGTCACCTAGGTGGCCCGCCTATGTTGCATTTCTGAGAATTTCTCGCTCACGCTGGGGCCACCGAGGACGACAACAATGCAATGTTTTCCGCCGGACGGGACGCTTGACGCTGTCACTTGAATATAACATAAAAAGGGAGACACAATTTGCTCCTAACCAGACACATTTAAAGGAGGGTGGTTAAGATTGGTCTGAATAATTCGAACACGAAAGGAACCAACGTCCCCAAATTAGAAAAAGCTTGAGTCGCTGTATTTATTAGAAGCTAGGCCAATCGGGTTTACCAAATCACCCACTCAAATCTCTCTGGTCAATGTAGATTGGAACATACGCCTTCGCCAACGTTTTTGCTGCGCTCTCTTTCTCTGTGGCGCTGGCACGATGCAAAGCTTCAGAGCGACTGCGGACTTCGTTCTGCGAGGCCCTAGCTCTCACTTAGCGTTGCCGACACACTCCTGCTTTGAAGTTTAAATCCTCTTTAGAAGAGGACAACACATTGGATGCTTGCACGCAGTGAGTGAGGGACGTGCAAAAAAGAAATGTTGACCATTGAAGACTACGACAGCACATGTTCAACTGCACCGAAACAAGAATGACTCTTTCAGGAACATGAATACACACTCTTCATGTTATAGAAGCCGCAATAACGGACTTATATGTCATTGATGACAACCCATTGTCAGAGCAGGAAATGGAGGGGAAAATAATGAAACTGAGAGCGCGTTTAGTCAGACTTGCGCATATTTACCTTTTATATATCCCTCCGAACACATGATATACCTTTCGATGTCTATTTTTCTCTGGGCAATTTTTGATGTTATCTGCCCCTTTCTTTCACAGCATTCATAAATTCGTGCTGCATTTACAATCAAGGTTCACTTAAACTGAAGCTAATGAGGCAATCGAAATCATTTTGCTGCACCTGGTACTCACACTCTCAGCAGATCGGTCAGAATAATTCACAAGTTCGAATTAAGCGATTTAAACTTTATGACATTCTATACCACATGTCCAGCAAACCCTTTGGCGATTTTTGGTGTTTTCTGCGTGACACACATGAAAAAATATTTCGTATGCTTCTTTACTGTAAGCGCTATAACGGGACGAAATTTCCAATAGTGCTGCTGACTTAGAGGTGTGCAGCAGCAAAACCGTTCCCTTTATTTTGACACGTTTCGCCACTCATGAAGTCGGTCACTACAGCCTCACCAAGTCTTAAATTCTCTCTGTTGTTGGGTACAAACGCAACGAAAATTCCCTCAGCCGGCCACTTGCATTAGCCAGGCAGCGGACGAATCCGCCTTACTTCATCTACCGCACCGGACCCACGAGCACTGAGAGCTAGCCCATTCTCGCGCTGAGGTTGATGTGAACATGCGATGCAAACGAGGAGCCCGATGACGCAACCAGAGGGCGCCGTGAACTCCTCTTCGCGGCCGAAACCTGGGGGTGTCGAAAGGTGGGGGTGTCATGCAAAAGGCATGACGTGAGCCCTAGCGTACCCAAGCATGCTAAGATTGCATCAAATGGACCGCCGAAAGGAACTAGCGCATAGGCATATAGAGGGAACTCATATAGATGGTCATGGAACACTATTCTGCATCGGACAGCCATGCTGGTGTGAGCCGACGTGCCGACTTCCTTGTGACCTGTCTCCGTGAATGGTGTGCATGAAACTGACTTCAAAACTATGACTGTCGTCGCCCTAGGTTCGCACTGTCCCAAGATTGGAATCCGCACCGACGTCCAGCGAGATAGCTCGGACGCGGCATATTTATGACAATGGCAACAATGAAGCAGCGGTGGAATAGGTGGCTACAACATCTGTATAATGTTTACTGTACGGTCTCGTGAGGTTAACAGATTGAGACTGAAACAGGCACCGAGGTCCAGCGAGATAGCTCGGACGCGGCATATTTATGACAATGGCAACAATGAAGCAGCGGTGGAATAGGTGGCTACAACATCTGTATAATGTTTACTGTACGGTCTCGTGAGGTCAACAGATTGAGACTGAAACAGGCACCGAGGTCCAGCGAGATAGCTCGGACGCGGCATAGTTATGACAATGGCAACAATGAGGCAGCGGTGGAATAAGTGGCTGCAACATCTGTATAATATTTACTGTACGGTCTCGTGAGGTTAACAGTCAGACTTTTCGAAAATTTTCGCTTTTCTGTAGGATCCATATTTGAAGAATTCTCACCCGCCTACACCCCCCCCCCCCTTGCCGCTTTCCCTGTCTATATCCCACCTCCTGATGCCCTCTAAAAAACACAGTCTGAAGGGAAAGAAATGGATTCGTCGCTGGAGAATGTAACTGAGGTCGCTGAAATATTATCTTAATCACTGTACGTTGTACAGATCTACATTGGGCCGAGGCTGCGTAAGCAAACGCAGTGCCATCAGCAGCTTGCATATCATGCGTTAGAGATATCATTTTGCCTGGAAGAAATAAGCGCAACCAAACGAGACCATTACCATGCCACTTAATTATGGGATCATTCATGATGAATTCACTTCTGTTAAAGAATTGGCCGTCTGGATTTCCTGGGTCAGCAGCTGGGCTTAAAGCGCCACAGCATTAACTTTTATTGGCTGCTCTTGCTTTTTGCGCGAATCGAGAGAAAAAACTATTAGGTCTGGCTGCTGTACTTACTCGCAAATCGAACATCACAGGTATGGCCAAATCAAAAGCATGCCTTAGTTTTTCTACTCAGTGGGGGCCAGTAAGTGATAGTGATAATTGGAGTGCAGTTGAGGACAACCCATTTAGAGCATCAACTTGATATTACATATGAGCTGAACACATTTGAATGAAGTGGCATTGGAATAATTCGGTACATTTGAATTAAGTGTAGTTCGCCCTATGCTTTTCAAGAGTAATTTTTTCGGATGAAATTTTTTTTTACTCGCTAAAACTGTTGTACAAAACCTTTCAGGGATCTCTCCTTTACCTATTTCCCACTTAATGTACTTTTCAATTGCCGGTTAAGGACGTATTTTTTGCTCATTAACATCTTCTGAAAAAAAATTTAGTATCGTCTCTAAACTGCTGTCTCTGTGACGTTTCAAAATACATTAAGCATTGCTTCATGAATTGTAAGACACAATAATTGGCTGGCATGTTCACGAGCAAACTTGAATTACCGAATTAGTAAGACTCCTTATACTCTAGAATACATTACTGATATCGATTATGTTGGTGAATCGTTGGACATGTTCTTACCGCAAAGAAAAATCTATGAAAAACTCAAATGGTGGGCAGTCATTCAGAATTATAGATATAACAAAATCCCTTTCCAGCATTTCATTTTTTTCAGCTTCGGACCTGTCATCTTCGTTCCAAACATACTTCAATGCGGAGTAGCACTCCCTCTTGAGGGAATCGCTGTTGTATTCTCCCGTCAAGGCGTGCTTTATTTTGAGACGGTTTTGTCGCCGCTTCTTAAATGTTATTTTTAACAGTCCATTTGCCTATATAAACACCATATCGCTTTAATAAATAAATGTATATGATATGGATTTTTGCTGAGAAGGGATTAATCTTTGAATTGGTCTCCAGAAAACCTTCAGAAAAACATATTTCCTAGTATTCGCATGCTATTTAGTAACTTTCGACAGAAAATTACGGTGGGCTTTGTTGCACCTCATTATAATAACCGGCTTTCGTATGGCCGGTTAGCAGTGTGGTACTGGAGAAGTTCCTCCTTCTGCCAGTTGTATTGTTGCAGGATGCAATTTAATGCAACCCTATGCGCTATTTCAGTATTTCTTAGATCTATAAGGGGCTTGAGCAGTCGCTACGCCTTCATGGTGCTCAGCGTTCTTCGTAGTCACTTGGAAAGCTGTCTCCAGCCGGTTATGCTGAGTTTCTGAGCATACCACTGCGCATTCTCTGTTAAGATTTCAATTGGTGTCTTGACCTTACAATTTAATTTTTCACTGCGCCGCAGCATGATGTGGCCGCGTTTGTCATTTTACAAATGTAGCAATTCGTTCTCATTGCAGAGTATTGGGTTGTTAGGCCGATTTCTTTTCGCAAGTATTCGTTTCTTGTAACTGACTCACCCACGCCACCGGTGGCGCCAGTGTAGCCGAAGCACATCGGTGTCGCGGCAGGCTCCAGCTGCGAGAGCAACAGAAACGGCGCTTAGGCTGCCTGCAGCGGACGAGCAGAGTAAACAGAGAGCTAGCACACTATCCTAGTCTCGACTTAATAGTCTGAGGCGTTCGACGTCAACATCGGTCTCAAGAACCCGATCTCGATCAACATCACGGGCCAGACAGCTAGCCAGCAAATCGGATCCAGAGGTACCTCCCAATATCAACATCAAGAGCTCCAAGGTAAGCTGGGCAGCACCGCTAACTCAGTCATCCACCCTTTCCCCATTACACATACTAGCGAAAAAGCCGTCTCGAAATTGTGGTGAGTGAACCACATTTTTTGACGTCCCGGTAGCCGCGGCGGCTGAGGCGGTGGAGCGGGCTGTTGACGTTGCTGGCTAGGCCAGCTGCCGAAATCATTCCCTGTTGCACGAGCGAGAGCTTCTGGTTTGCGCAAGGCAGGTCGCGCCAACTTCATCTTCATCAGCGCCGCTGGCGATGCCAGCGCCGCTCCAGATGCCCCCCCCCCCCCGCTCCCAGCGCGGTGCGCGATAAAGAAAAAAAAACGGTATGTACAAGTTTATACAGGTGAATCAAGTCCAGACCACGGTTAGGTTCGTGAAGGCCACCGGGTGGGTGAAACAAACTCAGGCGGTCGAGCCTGGCTGCTGCGCCAAGGGCGAAGGGAGCCAAAGGATGAGGATGATCACGTAAGGAACAGGCGGGAGAAATCGAGGAAAAGGAGGCGAGCTAGGCGTGCTGCAGTCGGAGGTATACTGGTGGGGCCGCCAGTTGGGTTGAAGAAGGGGGGGGGGGGAGAAGTCGATGAAAAGGAGGCGACGCTGCGTATATAAACGCACCTTCCGTATGGAATAAACAGTTGTTAGTTTGCGCTTGTGCCGTGTGTATGTGTCCTTTTTGTGTGTCGCTTGTAGCGCATTTGTTCCCAGTGCGAGCTAGGCGTTGGGATGAAGCGGGCCGGAAAATGTCATTGCAGACAATGCACCCGCGGCGAGAGTTACGGCCGATATGGGCTTTGCGCTGGCCCAGCGGGTGCAGACGAAGGGATAGCGTGCGTAAACACCTGCCGTAGAAGAGGAGGGGATGCCTCAGCCGCTGGCTACGCTGAAAAAACGGAACACGACAGTGGGTTGGAGGTCTGCAGCGTGGGACTCGGGCTGCCGTGTAGGGAAGTGGTCGAAGTGGTGGACGGGGCGGAGCGGCTTTATGCAAAAACGAGCTCACTGTGGCAGTGGAACGGGTGGCTGGGGGCACAAGAAGCAAGTCCGGGGCGTAGTTGCCGGAATGGCAAGCATACGGTAGGGCTGTCTCGCTTGTCGCGGAGGCACAGGCACTGGTGAAGGCGCCAGGTAGACAGGGATGTGGGGCAGGCGGTGTGGGTGTCGCGTGAGATGCGACAAGGTCCTCGGATGGCGTGCATGCTGGTCTCGCGACAGGAATGACAGTTGTGCTCACTGTGGTCGGGCTGTGAGGGAGCAGGCGAACGTGGGACTAGAAGAGAGTCCGGGCCCGGATCGAGAGAAGCTGCTGCTGGTGATGGCCGAACGGTAGGCGCCACAGCTAGGAAGTAGGGCTGGGCAGGAGGCGCCGTGGGACGGGAGATCACAGGTGGATGGCCATCCATAGCGGCCGGTGAAGCAAACTTGAGAGAGATCGGGGTGTAGTTTGAGGCAGCTGGTTGAGAAGGTTGGCAAGAGACTGGCGCGTCCTCGCGTGGCACTTGCCGAACCGTGAGGAGGGGGGAGGGCTCATTCGGTGGCGGCAAAAGTCAACACAACGGTCTGGGGAGCGGCTCTGCTGTATAATTTGGCGGAGGGAAAACCGAAGCAGCTCGGGTCGAGAATGCGGCCAATGGCGGTGAGTCGAGTGACGCCGCAGCTTCCGAGTCCGGAACTGGAGCGCAGAGAGTCGGTGGGAGCTCCAAGCCAAAATATGCGGTGAGTCCTTCGTGAAATCGGCGTATATGTCGGGACCGGGAGGCGGCAACCGCAGCTGTGCCAGGAGACCGGGTGGTAGTTCGCGGCTGGCGTGCTGATAGCGCAGCAGCTGGCTGGGCACGTTGTGGACATGAAAGTGCGAGCCCAGCAACGCCAGCCGTAAAACGGGGTCCCTGGCATAAAACGCAGGCAGGCCGGGGAGCCGAGGAAGGAAGGCGCGTTGATACGGCTGAAGGAGCTCACCGGATGTGATGGGAGGTGCGTACATGGCGATGAAAAGCTGCCGAAAGCCGGGTGCGAACAGTGGGCGTGCAGAGGCAAGGCCAAGTGGAGGGACAGGACGTGCAGGAGCGCAGAGCCGGTGGGAGCGGCGTTGCGTGCGTCGGGGCTGCCGTCCGGTGTCACCAGATGTGGTGGAAGGTCCACATTTATTGGACTGTCCACGGTAGCCGCGGCTGCTGAGACGGTGGAGCGGGCTGTTGACGTTGCTGGCTAGGCCAGTTGCCGAAATCATTCCCTGTTGCACGAGCGACAACTTCTGTTGTTGTTGTTGTTGTTGTTGTTAGCCTATGAAAAGATGGCACATACCCACACTGGGGGATCGGCCAAGAATCGGGTGGCTATTCACCTGAACGCAGTTAACAAAAAGGAAAAGCACGTGGGAGCGCAACACCGGTGAATTTTTCGTCATGAACAGAAAAGGGATGAGTGTTTTGATTTTAAAATTTTAAGAATAATAATAAAGAGAGGGATTAAATATTAATGATTTAGTCAAAATGTAATAATTGATAGAAAAGAAAAGGATGGAACACTTAGCAAGGCAGTCGGTGAGAGTCTATCAGGAAATTTTGCACAGCGGTGCAAACAGATCTGTGGCTGAACCCAAATGTGGTGGCGCCAAATGATAGCAAGAGCGGGCTGCTCAAACTAAGGCCAAGATGCTGCAAGGGCTCCTCCAGCAACCTTTTTCTCAGTGAGTTGAATCGGCGACAATACAGCCAAAAATGTTCAATAGATTCTGGCTCACGGCAGCATGCACAAAGGGGAGAGATCGCCAAACCCGACTTGTGTAAATAGAAATTTAGAGGGGGGATGCGGCAGCGCAGCCTCGTCAGTGATACTTCAAGCTGCCGAGAGCAACAAATTTTCCTGTTCCAATAATATTTAAGGTGCTCATAATCCGCCGATGTTAAAAGTGATGTGTCTTGCGTGCTTAAAAACGCACGTCGCCGAAATCTAGATGCTGTAATGTAGGCTGTAGCCGGGATGATTGGCAACACGGGGCCGCTGAGGGAAGCCTTTGCGAGATTATCAGCAATCTCATTTACTGTCACACTGCTGTGGCCGGGAACCCATACTAAATGAACAAGGCTCAAATGCGGAGGAAGTAGGGATAAGAAAGTTGATAAAATGGGACCGTCAACCTGTGCAGCGAGGGACGAACACAAAGATAAAGAATCAGTAATTACTGCAACTGCTGTAATAGAGGGGCCTAGCTTGCGTAGAGCAAGTACAACTGCTAGAAACTCTGCTTGAAAAATAGGGGTGAAATCTGGAAGGCGCAGAGAAAAGGACCAGTCTAAATGCGAGCAAAATATTCCCACACCTGCTTTTTCATTGCATTGCGATGCATCAGTGGCTATTGCTATATCTGTTGGTAGGGTCCTCAGATGATCTTCTAGAAGACCATTTAGAATACTCGGTGGCAAAAGTTTTGCATTTTTTGGGAATATGTCGTCGAAAACAATGTGGATAGTGGGCCCATTCCGAAGCGCAGGAAGGATATCATAAATGTTTACATCTAAAGGCTGAAGTAATCTTTGCACAAACACTACCTGAGGGGAATTGAAACGAGACCAGGGGACACCAAAAAAAGAGGTCGGCTGAGAACAGAAAATGCTTTGGGAACGGTGGAAATGGGATTCATAGATCCTGAGGTAAGTTTGCACAGTTAAAAATTGAAGTCGTGATAAGAGAGACGGAATGCGGGCTTCAAGGTACAGCACATTGATAGCCACAAATTTTGGAAGGCCGAGGCACATGCGAAGTGCTTCCCTCTCTAAAAGGACGAGAGGGCGAAGTTTATATGTAGCCGAGCCTGAAAACAACACTGACCCAAATTCTAAAATTGGCCTGACATACATTATGTAGATCATTAATAGCGCATCTCTGCGCATGCCGTACCGGTGATGACATAATCTCCGTAACATGCCCACGGCACGAGCCCCTTTCGCCGCGACATGGTCAATGTGAGGTCGCCAGGTGAGTTTGTTGTCATAAATGACCCCTAGGTATTTTAGGGATTGAACCTGCGGTATTATTTTTAACTGGCAAGTGAGAAGAGACCACTACAGGAGTGAATAGAGGGAAAACAAGAGTAGCGCACTTGCCAACATTTAACTTCAGGTGTAATGCGCTCAACCAGTGCTCAAGTGTATTCAAATATGACTGCAACAGACCATACAGAGAATGTATATCCGGCGCAGCAGCAAAAAACGCAATGTCGTCCGCATAGACGTAAGTGCGTACATGGCGGTGGAGAGGAATTGAGCTTAACAGAATATTAAAGAGCACAGGAGAAAGAACAGCTCCTTGCGGTACACCTCGCGTTTGTCTATACCTCCCTGAATGAACACCATTATGGACGCAAAAGAATTCCCTGTTATGAAGAAATGCAGATATCCATGCAACTATATAATCTGGAAATTGAAGAGACTGTAGCCTATGTATCAGGATGGAGTGTTCTACACTGTCGTAAGCTTTGGCGACATCTAACGTAACCAAAGCCGCGACCAGGCGTTGACGACGAGCAAGGAGAATTCTGCTCTCAAGATCAGCATGTACATTCCATATCGAACACCGTGGCCGGAAACCGAGTTGGCACGGGCTGAGTATACTTTTGCGGTCCACAATGGCTGACACCCGAATTAGTAACAACCTTTCTATCAACTTTACCACGTTTGATGTTAAAGAAATTGGCCTAATATTATCCAATTCATAGCCTCCACCCTGATTTTTAAGTAAAGGGATCACCTTGGACAGCTTCCACTCAGAAGGTATCCAAGCGTGTTTGAGAGAGTAGTTTATTAGGTGCAATAAGGAGTTGGGAGACTCTTCAAATAGAATCTTGAGCATCTTTGTGGTAACACCATCAGGGCCAGGAGCAGCAGCTGGCAATCTCTGGACAACTTGTGAAAGCTCTGATAGATTTACTTGTGAGGCATTATCATTTGGTACGACTGGTGCAAACAACAATGGTCGCATAGGTAGTAAAGACGAGAACCGCTTTTGCAGGCCTGTAGCTATTAATTCAACCGCCTGGATAGCTTCTACAGGTGACATAACTAATGACTGAAAATTATGAGAGGACATGAGCTGTTTCCTAGACCGTAGAAAACCGAATAGTGCACGTCGGTTGCCCGCCTTTGAAAGATAATCGAAGTGTTCTGAGTCATATTTTTCCTTTGCGCGAGAAACTGTGCGTTTAAAGGTGGCTGCAATAAATTTATAATCACTCCAGTTATTCGGACATTGGTTATGAAGAAGCTTTTTCCATGCTGCCTTCCTCCACCTGTAATCTCTTGTACAGTCCGCATTCCACCAGTTAGAAGAATTCCCTTTTGTTGGCCTCACCAGGAACTCCGACTTTTTACGGCTTTCCTCAATAGCCAGACATATGCTTGCTGACTGGTAGACCTCGGCGATGTTAGACACTGGAGCAAGGGCAGAGCGCAACGCCGTCTGAAATCTGACATAATTTACATGTGACCGCAACTGAGAAGACGCCGGAGTAACACGACATATGATATCAAAATGAATAGGTATATGATCACTTGAAGTGCCGCTATCAACTGTCGACCAATTCGTTACGCCAATTCCAGGACTAATGAACGTGAGATCTAAAACAGATAGAGTGTGTGAGCGAAGATAAGTGGCCGATCCTGAATTTAAGCACATCAGGTTGTGATCAGAAACCCAGTCCCAAATGCGCTTGCCGCATGTATTAGTCCTAAAACCCCACGACACATGTAGAGAATTCAAGTCCCCAGCCACGAGAACTGGGTTTTTACAGTTTACGAGTAAAAGATCCAGAGGTCTAACATCCTGGACTCCATTGGGGAAATAACAATTTGCTATTGAAAATGGAGAGCCCCCAGGAAGTACAAAGTCTATTGCCAAAATCTCACAGTCAGGAGACATTTGTTGAAAAGATACCACAGCCCTGTGGCAAAATTTTGAAGAGACTAAAGTTAGTAAACCCCCGCCTCTTGACTGGCGGTCTAGGCGAAATGACCGGTAATTTTTGATATGAAAATGTTTGTCGGTTGAAAGCCACGTTTCTTGCAGAATTATGACATCCGGATTAAGCTGAGTAGAAAGCCAGTGTAAATCTGTGGAAGCGGAAAGAATAGAGCGACAGTTCCACTGTAGAACTCGCAACGACGCTGTGGTTTGGTGCCCGGCTTTCGCCGGTCGCAAGCCAGAGAATGGGCCGGAACCAAAGGTTCACAAAACAAAGCAGTTTATACAGCTAAGAAGCGATACAGAGATTTCCCAATCACTTGTACGAGCACATACAAAGTTATTCACAATACCATGCAACACGTGCAAGTAACACTTGAGAGAGATAACAATTCAACAAAATCTTTCCACCTAATGTGCACTAACATAGAGAGAGACAAACAACCAAAACACGATTTGTTCACCGGGCACTGCGACAGTCCGACGACCAGAGGAGCTGGACGGGGCCGTCCCGCAGGTTGACGCGCGTTGCTTCGCTGGTCGGGCTGGGCGAGTGGGGTTCTCCCGGGAGCCGAGTGGGCGGGCTTCGCGGAAGCTTAAACGGCGGCTCGGGCTAACAGACAGCGGTTGCAGCCCCTCATTTATAGGCGCAGTCCGCGTCTGTTCTTCGCGCCAGGGCAGATGCGCACATACACGTAGCTTCAACTGCACAAACTCCTCCTCCTTCTTGCGCCGGACGCGCGACCCCATTGGTCGAGCGCGGAAACCCCCTTCTAGAACAATCTAGGTCATTCTTGGCACGCTGAGTCATCGGCGCCGGAGCGAAGGGGGGAAGGTATCACTTTGGTGCACACAACGTTACCCCCTTTCCATCGACAACGAGCAAAAACTTCTCCAACGTTCAAGAAAAATCGATGCCGCGTGCGGCCATGCCCCCGCGGCGAGCTGAGGTACAGCAGTACGCAAAGCTACGCACTTTCCGGGTCCTTCCCTGCTGTTTTTGTTTTATTTTACCGCGCGCGGGCGCGATTGCTTAGGCGCAGCGCCGGTTTTTTTTCGAAAATGCGCCGAATTTTGTGACACTGCCCCTTCCTTTAAGAATATTGTGCAACAATATTCACAAAACCCAAAATTCGTGCGAACATGATTGCGCTCACAATCTATATGGCGGTTGCCAGGATACATACATCCAGTCATGTTCTTATATACATGTCTCTTGACAATAATCCCAATGTACTCCAACACATACCGCAACTCGGCAACACACTAACACATCATTACACAGGGAGCACACAAGATCAAAGCATTCCTGTGCCTATATTTCCAAATTCGAAGTATGCAGTGGGTTCAGCATAAACTTGCCCCGCTCGAGATTTCGGAAGCGTTGGGGTTAGCTTTCTAACGCGACTCTGTGTTTTCTTCCTCTCGCGCGTTCTCCTCTTTTTCCGCCGTCTGCTAAGGCTTCTCTTCCTTACGCCATTTTGGCTCTGCTCCCTACTCGTACTCCTCTGTGTGGTTCTGCACGTACTTCGAGCTCTTCCTGTTTTCCTGCGGCTAGCGCGTCTATTGCAAAGAGATTTTACGCAAATTCGCTCATGACGGCTTCGATTGTCGTGTGTTACTTCTTCACGGCGTGCGCATTTCTGTTTGCGTTTACGCTTCCACACAGAGTCCCTTCTGAAAGTTAGGCTCGTTCGTCTCAGCATCTTTTTCACCTTGCTGCGATGTTCGTGCAGCTTGCTTGCACCCGACTGAGGTGTCTTCATCCTTGTTCTGTTTCTTCCCAGTTCCTTCCTGAATTTTCTCCAGGGCTTCTACCCGGTTCTACCCGCTTCCAGGGGTTTCCCGCTTCGGTGGTGTCCGGCTCGTTTTTGCTTTGTACTTCCTTCCACAATCTTCTTCGGGGCAAGGCCGTTTCTTTATCATTTGCATCATTCGAGCTATGCTCTCGTGATGAAGCCACTGTTTGAGTTACCTTTTATTCTTCATGGACTGAATTTCCTCTTCCCGATTCCTTCTTTTTTCTCTTGTTGGCTTTTCGTCGTGCCAAGTGCTCGCAGCACAACTCTTTATCCGGTGGAGATGCATTGTCCGTTGTTTTCAATTGAGCTTCCGATGATCCGTTCTTGGGCTCGTCTGTTTCAGTGCAGTCGTGCTTCATAGCTTGTACTGCACTTTCACCTTCTTTATCGGGAAAGGCCTCCTCACCTGTAGATGGTTCACTTGAAACAGTTTGCAGGTTTTCACTGAGAGTGTTGTCCTGAACTTTAGTGACGTAGGAGCTTTCGCGCTCTTTGTCATTTAACTGGTCTTCCTCACGCTCACTACTGCCACTCTCAGGCCTGCAGCAATCTGACTTCTCGGTGAAACTCCTGCTTTTTTCCTGGACTTCAGGCGCCTTCCTTGAGGTGCCCTCTGATTGAAGCGCCAGGCTGGGCGTCTCTTCAGTGCCTACTACCTCGATAGTAGCTACGCTATCACTTTGCTGCGGAAGTGACACTCTGGTCTGGTCCTCAATCTCTTCAATCTTAGCTGCGGGAACTGGCTGTTCCTCAACCAAACTCTCACTAGTGGAGTTGGTTACAACCTCTTCCGTGGTTGCTGACAGATCAGACTCGTCAGTCTTCCACATGTTCTCGACATAGGCTAACAAATCAGGCTCCCTCTTCTCACCCTTCGCTTGTGCTTCTGCCGCCGTCTTTCCTGAAGATCTCTCGCCTACCGAACTTTCTTCCGTATTGGGAGTGACGGTCTCGTCAACCACATCGGTGGCCCATATCTCTGGGTCGTTCGGTGATCTAGCGCCCTTAAATGTTTCCCAGGATGAATTCATACAGGGGACGCTCCATGCATAGGGCTGTCACTTCTTCGGTAAATTGCGCAGAGTACACGTGTACTCTGGCCTCAGGCAACAGCTGAGCGGAACCATCCACGAAATATACAGGGCTCATCTCTCCAGTAAGTTCTTAATTGGTAACCAACTCTATTTTGATGAAAACACCGATGCTTCCTGTGCTTCTCAAAAGAGAAACCGAATGTCCTTGAATTTTTCCGGTGAGAACCGGCATTTTCTCAGTGGCAGACCCTAATCTGCAGCACGAAATGGTGCACGACACTGGAGGTTTCTCCCAGTACACCTGTTCTACGTGATCGGCACTAAAATTTTCCTCCTCTTTTTCATACGATGAGGCACAGGCATGCGATAACTTTTGAAGAGGTTTCTCTAGACTTGGACAGGCCTCAGCTTTGTGTCCCTGATCTCCACACTTGAAACAAATAGCCATTAGTTTGCTGGCTACGTTGCTACGGCAATCCGAGGCGTAGTGGCCTACCTTCTTGAACCGGTAGCATTTTGGCTGGGGCTCTGGCATTTTTACCTTCCTGCCCCTTTTGCCTTGAGCTGTGAGTTGAACCTCGCTCTTACTTATCTCTTCATTATCCCTCAAAACGGGAATCCTTTTACCTCTTTGAAATTCTCTCCCTGGTTTCACTTCGAACTTCACTGCCTCTCTTTGGGCACTTTCCCTTTCCTCAGCACCATAAAGCGCTCTCTTCCTTTCTCTGTGCGCTTCTTCTTGCGCTTTCTTAGCTACTGGAGCCATTTCTCTTTCTCTCTCGGCGGCTTCTCTAGCCATCTATCTCAGTTTCTCTTTTCTTTTCGTTCTCTCTCTCTCTTCCATTTTCTGGTTCACCCAATCCGCAATCTCGGATTCTTCCAGGCCCAGCTGACGACCCAACTTAACAATATCTTAGATTCATTTTGGAATCCCAGCTGTTCAAGCCTCAAGCGTAGCTCAGCTCGGCGAACCGTATCCAACCGCCTCTTCGCGGCACCTCACAATATCGCTCTGCTGCTAAACACTCGTTTACGACCTCTTCGTAAACTCCTTCCGACTCTTTCTCCGTTCTCTGAGCTCACAAAGCACCAAACGTCCGGTCGTGGACGTCAGAATATGTCACCGCTTCGCGCACTTTTGCGTGCGCTCCCAGACACCCTCAGAGCGTGTGGGGGTAGCGGCCTCGGTCACAGAAGAGATGCCCTCGACTCAACGTGGCAAGCTCAGCCGGAGACCAGCTACCAAGTGACAAAGGGCTTTGTCGTTGGTGCCAGGTTTTCGCCGGTCGCAAGCCAGAGAATGGGTCGGAGCGAAAAGTTCACAAAACAGAATAGTCTATACAGCTAAGAGGCCATACAGAGATTTTACAATCACTCGTACGAGCACATACAGAGTTATTCACAAATACCATGCAACGCGTGCAAAGTAACACTTGAGAGAGATAACAATTCAACAAAATCTTTGCACCTAAAGTGCACTAACACAGAGAGAGACAAACAACCAAAACACGATTTGTTCACCGGGCACTGCGGCAGCTCGACGACCTGAGGAGCTCGACGGGGCCGGCCCGCCGGTTGGCGCACGTTGCCTCGCTTGTCCGGGCTGGGCGAGTGGTGTTCTCCCGGGAGCCGAGCGGGCGCGCTTCTCGGAAGCTTAAACGGCTGCTCGGGCTAACAGACAGCGCTTGCAGCCCCTCATTTATGGGCGCAGTCCGCGTCTGTTTGTTCTTCGCGCCAGAGCAGGCGCGCACAAACACCCAGCTTCAACTGCGCAAACTCCTCCTTCTTGCGCCGGGCGCGCGACCCCATTGGTCGAGCGCGAAAACCACCTTCTAGAACAATCGAGGTCATTCTCGGCACGCTGAGTCATCGGCGCCGGAGCGAAGGGGGGAGGGTATTACTTTGGTGCGCACAAGGTTACCCCCTTTCGGTCGACAACGAGCAAAAACTCCAACGTTCGAGAAAAATCGACGCCGCGCGCGGCCATGCTCCCCGCGGTGAACTGAGTTGCAGCAGTACGCAAAGCTACCCACTCTCTGGGGTCCTTCCCCGCTGTTTTTGTTTTTTTCTACCGCGCGCGGGCGCGATTGCTTAGGCGCAGCGCCTGTTTTTTTTCGAAAAAGCGCCTAATTTTGTGACACCGCGCCGTTATGAATATCAACTCTTTAACCGGCTTAATTTTTCGTCCGTTGAATCTGCAAATTTTCTTAAAACTGTTGCAACATTACAGCAGCGAACAATAGATGTATTCACTAGAAATCCCCCTCAGTGGCTAGGTCCCTATTTTAGCACCCAAAACAAGTTTCAGTCATTAAAGCAAAATGTTCCATCACTTCTAAACAAATATCCAAAGGAATTTTTTCCAAGAAAGAATGTAAAAATTATTTCTGCAACCTCAACTGAAATCTTACGTGTCACCCTGATTTGATGTATCTTGCCTTGGCTTTAAACTGACTAATTGTCCTTTGATCTTGTATTTCCAAATCATCTCAGGATTTTTTCTTTTTGTCTCACTGTTTGTTTCGTGTATATATATGCTTTTGGGACCTTCTTTATTGCCCATATATTTTCAATGCGACCTTTGATGAGTGCGGTTTTCTTTCTTGCATTGATAATCTGCGTCAACTGCTGTCTCCTAAGGTGGCTCCTGGGCCATCGTCGTATTATATATATATATATATATATATATATATATATATATATATATATATAGGAAGCCAACAGTCACCGAAACCCAGGTGCATAGGGGAATGTTTCTATTTTTTTAATTTGTAGTGCCAATCAATTGGTTTAAATAAAATTACTAATAAAGCAGCAGAAAAAACAACCATGCCACCGGAGGGATACGAACCCACGACCTCCGAATATCACGTCCGGTGCTCTGCCAACTGAGCTACGGCGACGGCTGTCCAATCTGCTGCTTTCGTGGGTATTTATGTTTCGCGTGTAAGCGAACCATGAGAGTGTTCACCAGCGCCACCCTCGTCCACAGCGGTGGACTTAGCACGTCCTGTAATACCGCGAGTGTGACGTAGAACGTCATCTAACGGCGAGGGCAGAAACTGCGAGAGCCCTCTTATGCCACCTATGCCATCAAGACTGCCAGAACCGAGACCCCCGTTAAGCTATTAGCAGACAAGGCGAATGAAATGAGGGGCTCGTTTGTCAAACCTATTAAGGAAGCCAGCAGTCACCGACGGCATGCTTGTTTTTTCTGCTGCTTTATAAGCAGTTTTCTTAAAACCAATTGATTGGCACTGCAAATTAAAAAAAAATTAGAAACTTTCCCCTATGCACCTTGGTTTCGGTGACTGTTGTCTTCCTTAATATGTTTGTCAAACGAGTCCCTCATTTCATTTCCTTTGTCTGCTATACATATATATATATAAAATATATATATATATATATATATATATATATATATATATATATATATATATATATATATATATTCACGACTCGGTAAAACCCCGAGGATGAAGACTGTTTACTGCTCAACCAGAAAGAGTCCCTGCGCGTTTTTTCCTTC